>APFE030877986.1:9761-59511 GCA_000404065.3 Pinus taeda
ATCTACCTCACTACTACCAGACCAGACATTTCATTTGCTGTTGGAATCCTCTCCAGGTTTATGCAAAAGCCTTGTGAGGGAAATTGGTCTGGTACAAAAAGAGTTCTATGGTACTTGAAGGGAACTCAAGACCTTGGAATCAAGTATACACAGGTGGATGACTTGAGCTTGATTGGATACTCTGATTCAGACTTCGATGGAGACAAAGAAATTGGCGTATCTACTTCAGGATATCCTATGAGTCTTGGATCAGGAGCTGTCTCCTGGAGATCATGCAAATAATCAGTTCCAGTAGATTTCACAACAGAAGCAAAATATGTGGTAGCAGCTGAAGCAACAAAAGAAATTGTGTGGCTCAAGAAAATTCTTGAAGATTTGCATGTAAAACAAGTACAATCAACTCCACTCATGATTGACAACACCTCTACAATAAAGTTGGCCAAGAACCCAAAGTTCCACGATTGAACGAAGCATATCAATACTAAATATCATCTGATGCGACATCATGTTGAGACCAAAACAATCCATCTCCATCATTGTTCCACAAATGAGCAAATTGCAGACATCTTCACCAAAGCACTTGGAAGGGAAAAGCTTGAATGATTCAGAATGATGCTTGGACTCACTAACATCCCTTCAGATTAAGTGGGGGAATGTTGACACCTAATCTTCATGATTGGGAATTTTATGTAAATAAATAAATTGGGAAGGTGAACAGTCATCGGGAGATGAACTGAACAATCACTCCCTATTGTATATAACAATGGGTTACCTATGGAATAATAGAGGAATCAGTTTTCTACCAAACTGGAGTTACTCCTGGCCTGACAGTTATTTCGCACATTTCACTAGCCTTTACGCCCTGATATATTCATCTTTGCACAGCCTTAACCAGGGGCTGTGGGGCTTTCGCGCAGCTAGAGCAACAATCTGCACTATTTCACTAAGTCACACATGAGATCTTTACCTATCTTCTTATAACAGTTAGTTATCTTCGGGTAAACAGATGCCATGTATTATATTTACTTATTTAGCACATTTACATGAGTTCACACAGTAAGTAAATAGTAAACTTGCAATTCATACCCAATAATACCTAAAACAGGAAAATATACACAGAAATATGGTAAAACTTCTGTTTATTAATTCTTCCCATGGTTACAGACTCGACCTACCCTGCGCACTTAGCTGCAGGGGTCTACACACTTAGCTGCGGACTACTAGGCCTCTGTGCACTCAACTGCAGAGCCTTCTCCTATTCTACGACCTAAAGACATGACTTACACTTCGACTCAAACAACTCCTTAGACTCATCATGCTTCCTTCGATTGATAGATCTATTTCTACACTTAGAGCCTCACTCTATTTATACAATCCCATGGTCCGTACACCATAGGTAGATCTTTCAAGCTGACAGTACATTACAAAAACAAATGCAGACAACCCTGTGACTCTATTATGACTTCATGCTCCGTACCCATAAATTGCAGAGTCTTTATAATGGACTTGGTCAAAACTTGGGCTTTAAGCCCCAAAACATGCCTTGGGGGGGATTCCATACCCAACAGGCCCCCAACACAAACATCGTGACACGCCCTCGAGTCACTCTGTCAGTGCAGAGATCTTCGCGCAGAGTCCCTCCAACTTTGCTCGAACCGTTGCAATGTCAACAACACACTGAGTGGTTGCCTGTTGAATCTCCTGTACCCATTGTTCTGAGACCGCGGTGTCAGGACTGCTTCCTTGGACATGTTCCTGCGTCCCCTACATTTGCATGAGCTTGCCTTCAATTGTTGTTTTAATGATGAAGGCCTCATCGATCCAAGTCTAAACACATGCCTTCAAGACTGCTTCTCTGTGCCATGCTACGTCCACTTGCTCTTTCAACGCTTTGTCCTACTACATTTGCGTGAGCCTCTCAGTAAGGGCCATTGTTTGCGCATCCCTTTGACGTTGTCCTACTGTTGTTGGAGCTCAAGGACTCTGTCTCTAAGCACTAGATGTTAGGGTCCCTCGACAGATTAGTGAGGACTTCGAAAGACTCTTCCAACATTCTGGTGTAGTCCCTTACTGCACTGCTGATCTCTTCCATCCCTGATGTAATAGCGCTTACACGTTGTTCTCTTACTTCCAGAGGGGTGGATGGATGCGCCTTCAATTGTAGCTCTGCTAACTGAAGGTTTAGCTCCAGCTAAACCTTGGTGATTTCTTCTCGCGCCTCATGCACCCCTACTACTAGTCTGTGGATGCATGCTTGTGCTGGTGTGTCTGCTGGGATGGCCAGCTCAGGGACCATCTGACAGGCTTCTTCCACTACCTATATCATCTGCCTATTTTGTGACACCACTTCATCGTGCTACAAGCTCAACTGCTCCATGTTGATCTTTTGCTCGCTCAACAATTGCAATGCGCGACTCTCCCTAGCCCGCAGTTCTACAGTAATCCCATCCTACAACACAAAGAGCGTCTTCCACAGGAGCGCAACCATGTTGATCCCTATCCCTTTTAGTGCACTAATTGTAGGCCTGTCAGCCTCATTTGTTGTAACTAGTGTCCCCTCTAGCAGCACTATGTTGTTGGTTGTCTGAACATGTAGCATTTTCTCGGTTGCAACTGTCCCTACTGCAAAGCTGGTCGAAAGGGTACCAGCCTGAGGAGTGCACACCTACAACTCTTGAATCTGTGCTCTGAGGGTGCCCAACACAATCTAATTCTCCTTCGCAAAATTCTGGAGGGCCTCTGTGGTGATGTCGTGCACTGTTTTGCCTATGTCATGTAGATCACCCTCAGTAAAGGTGATTGGGTCGAATGACAGCTTAGATGCTTTCGCCTTTTTGTACAACCCCGTCTACTCACTCGGAAGCTGGTGCTTCAGTAGTGTTGATGTTGTTTGTGGGTCTGCGCCGCCCTCTTCTTCCTTTGTCTTCATACTTTTCTACTGCCCATGCGAAGGCAACTTCTGGTCCTCGTGCACCTTCTTGACTTCCTCCTCTGCTGCTACTACTATAACCTTTTCTTTTCTGCTACTATCTGTGCAACGTCCCGTGCCTCCTGTGCTTTTGCTGCCATCGCTTCCTGTCTTCTCTTCTCTTCCAATTACGCCATGCACAGTTTGGCCTACTCTTTCTTCTTCTGCGTAGTAGACTTTCTACCGCCACAATGTTTGGGGCATGCCACTCTGGTGGCCATGTCTCCAGTACATTGAAAATTACATCATCTGTGGCTATGAAGGGTAGCTTGCTCCATTTCTTTGCAGGGTCCTTGTGTGCTCTAATATATATGTTGTGGAAGTCCACTTTAAATTCTGCGAACTTTGCAGGTTGTTGTAGACAGTGGGTGATAACCGCGGTTTGCAATTAATCCCCATTCTGATGTTCATTTCCATGAACACCCAGAATATATTATTGTCGCGGATTTGGTTCACGCCTTTCATGGCCCATAGCGAGGCATACTTTGTGGCCTTCGGCAGATCCCTGTCAATTGTGGGGAACTAGTTGTCCTCTGGTAGTTCCCCTGCCACTAGCACTACGGATAGTAGAAGCCATGCATAGTGGAAAGTTTTTCCTTATTCCTGGGCCTCGCAACAATTTTCCAGGAACTATTTGCATAAGAAATCAGACCAGTTAAACTAGACCTCCTCCGTGCATTGCTCAGCAAGTGCCAACACTGGTGCGAGTACGTCGTCCGTGTGGCACTTGCACATAACTTTACTTGCCAATATCTGATTTGTCACCCTGACTGCTTTATTGTTGATATTTGAGATTATGTAGCCTCACCTCTTCTTCTCCAGTTTTTATTTCTTCTTCATGGCCTCCGCGATGGCCAAATCGCTACTCTTCCCCTCTGAGATATCTGCGGGGTTCTCTGCTTTGCACGGAAGCCAGGTAATGCGATGGATTAAGTGGTCTGTGATGGGGATGGGCTCCTCTAGGCACAAACACCCACCATGTACTAGGAAAAGCTATTGCCCAATGATAAATATCATTACTGGGGTGTGGTGGAAATGCGACATCGAGATCAGGTTTAATAACCCTGCTTTTTCCACTCCGCGTAACCACTTTTTCGGCTCCAATTCGATAACCCCCACCGTAGTTTTCTGCTTGGGCTTCATGAGCTACGCAGTCTCTAGATGAGGGAATTTCTCATGGTCAACAAGATCCCAATCTTCAAATTTCAAGATTGGCACCCGTCCTAGGTGTGTGCCCTCGAAGATGATGTCATTCGGGAGGAGCGGAGTCTGGAGAGAGCTCTTCCTCTCATTGAGGTCCTTGGGCACTTTTGCCTTCCCCTTTTGTGGAGGGATATACGTGGGTAGCTTGGATGGAGGATGCACATGCTTAGTTTCTTCCTCCATGCCCTCATCCTCATCTTCTTCAATTATGAGGTCCTCTAGGTCTTCCTCCTCCTCGTCAGTTTCCAAGTTAATTAGTTTCCCCTTCTCCTCCATTGTTAATCTGGTGCACAACGGGTTTCATGGGGACACACGCACTAGAATCATTGGTTGTTTATCCTTCTTCAACCTCAATGTACGTGGTGATTTAGGGATTTCTGCCACAATTCTGGCACCTTCAGGGGCATCGTCCATGGTTAGGGCCCGCATGGCCTCTTTGGCTATCATCTCTGTAATTTCCCTAGCTTCTTCTGATGCACCAGTCCAGAAATCTCTCAATTTCTCAATCAGGGGCTCAATCAACACTCTGCATAGGGCAAATAGGTCTCGGCTCAGAATACACAATGCATATGACAACTCAATTCGCAAATGACCAAGTGTTGTTTGCTGGGTAGCCCTTTGTAATTTATAGCATATTTTGAATTTCAATTTGACCATTGCCCCCAAATCTGGTTTGCTAATGCTCCCTTGGTGACAGATTTTCCCAAATCTTTCCCGTAAAGCGCATCTTAAATGCCTGCCACCCATTCCCTTTGGTCTCAAGTTGAGCATCACATCGTGAATAGTGACTCCAACGGTCACTTTCCGGCCAACGCACACGGTAGTGCAGCCCCCCTTGCATGGTCGTGGACCTTGTGACACTTTACTCCTGTGTGCAGCTCCCAGGTAGAGTAGTTTATGATCCCGTGCCTCCATTCAACTACCTAGAGTGCTAAGACTGTACTCCCCATGGTTAGTCAGGTGGTCGCACCACTTGTATAGGGTTTCAACCAGTCATTCATTACTTTTCCTGCAAAACATCCACCTTTTACTGTTATTGGCTGCATTGCACACTTTATCATCTAAAGCGCGCCACCATGGCTGATCCGTTTAGTAATATGCGGTCCAATACAAGGCGTCAGGATAATCAATTATTGGTGATAGTCCCCAAAGCTATCAGTGGGATCACACACACCTTGTTTTATCACCCTGGTTTCCTTATCGAGAAAATCCTTCTTTATTTCGTCCTCAAGCTTCTTAACTTCCACTTCCACCAGAGTGCTTTCCTCCCTTAATCGCACCCTTTCCTTCATAATTTCTTTGACCCTAAGATCATCTTGTCAGATTTCTTCCTCAGGTCCCAAGTGTTCTACTTCGTTCAGTTGCACAATCCCTTCTTCCAAGGCTCTACAAGCCGTCCTATCTACTGCTGCTGCTATACGAGGACTAGGCATTTTATACTCTATGGGGATTACATGGTTCGCTCCATACTCCAGCATTGGAGGCACTTGCATCATCAGTTTCTTGCACATGGTTCTATAAGCCCATAGAATTGCTGGTATGCTTAGGTCCCAATCAGTGCATTGTACATTGTCTACCTTGTTCAATGCTTCACATACTTCGTTAAAGGCTTCAACATGGATAACCTTCTTCACACTTGGTCTTTCCATACTCTGTTGTTCTAATCGGAGGTATTGTTCATGCCATTTCCTTGCCCACACATTCTTAGTGATCGTGTCTCCCAACAAAGTCTGTGTGCACCTATGCAGGTTTTTTAAGATATGCCTATATCCATCTGGACAGGTGCGCGCGTGGATTTTTCCGTCCAAGAATCTTTTTTCTTAATCGCTTCTGAGGCTTCCCAAACTGTATGCGCATCATCCTCCTAAATTCGTGCCAATCCTCAAAGATTCCTTGGTGTGTACCTTACCACCTTGCGGGTGTAGTGCGTAGTAACCATTTCAAAGCCTTGAAGTGTTGCTATTCCAACACCTCCCTTTTGAATTTGTTCAGGAAGTCATCTACCTCGTTTAACCCATCATACGTAGGCAAATCCCTTACCTCTATTATTACGCAGTACAATGACCTTGTCATCATGTTATAGTTCAGTGTGGTTACCTCGTGTAACCGGTTCTACCATCAGTCTATCTCCTTGTCAGAATTTGATGTAGAGGAGCTTTCACACTCCCATGAGATTTGTCCATCCACGGTGGGATTTACCTAGTATTTCTCTCACGTGGTTATCTTGTAGATGCAGTCCAAGTTATCGTCGCTTTCATAGTGGCGCAGTGGCTCTGTGTAGCACGATCCTTCTACAGGGTCCAAAGGTACAACTACGCACAGAGACTTTTTTTCTTAAAAATCATCTTATGCTTTTTCAGATTTATCACCCCATTCATGTCAGCGACCCAATCTATCCCTAATAGTGCAGGGTAGGGATTGCTGTCATCAACAATCTCTATCACTTCAAAATCTGTTAGCATGGTTGCTCCTTTGATATCCACTGTGATTCCCTACAATCTTTCCATAGGTAGGACCTTTTGCTGGTTCACCATTCGCAGTTGGATAGGAGACCATTGCAGTGTAGGCCTTCCCATGCGCTCCCATGTATGCTTTGGTAGAACATTCGCTTCTGATCCTAGGTCGAAAATCACTTGGTCCATCTCATATTCCCTAATCTGCATGGTCAATCTCATCTCTCTTCCCATCCTCTTCGCATGCTTTCCAATCTTCCGGACTACGTGCAGTTCTCCTTGCACGGTCCCAGCGCATCTATTTATAAGTTCATGTAGTCCTTTTACAACCTTGCTATTGTTCAATAGCTTCATGCATGTTTCTAGGAACATTGTAAGCATTGATGGGTCCATGTCTGGCTCTGGTCTCTCTTTGCTTCTTGAAGTGGAGGCATCAACAAAGCTCTTCCTAGCTTCCATGAAGGTTTCCTTAGTGTGCTCGAAATCAAACTTTGTTTCTTTCGTCAGAGCCTTGTGAGCCCAAGTACTATCTTTAGGCTACTTACCTTTGTCATCCCCTATCAAAATTCCACTTCAGTGCACAATGTTCACATTAGGGTCCTCCTCGCGCGGCTCAGACCTCATCATTTGTAGGTTCTGAGTTGGGGGAGGTTGGTGCACTTCCTTGTCGCGCAACCTCGCTATCAATGTGGGACAATCCTGTCTCATGATCAAACAATGTAAAATACAAGCATGATGGACAAGTCAGATTCATACAATCGTGGGCATAATGTCTTGGCCCTCCACAATTGTAACATATCAGCTGTCTGCGACCTCTTCCGGGTCCTCCCCCACCTCACCTCTGTCTGCACCCCTAAACTCTAGTTCGCGCCATCCCTATGTTCTGGTCAAGGGGTTGCATTTCAGCCTGAACTCTATAGGTAGGGGTCTTATCCATCATCAGCTCATAGCTTCTATAGGTGTGCTCATCATGTCCCACTAATCTACAGAAATTACAAAACAACTGCTGCGAAGTCTGTGTGTAGTTCTGGAACAAATGGCAAATATCGGTAGCATGTTTTCCTCCCATTTGAAAAATCATGCACCACAACGCAGGCACTGTGCTAGGTCCTGCTTATGCCTTTATTCTCAATGCCATTGGGCCTCCTCCCACGAGGTAATTCATGAACATCGGGCATTGGTCTTTGTCATGTCCCTATCCCTTGCACTTTACGCACCATACCTCATTACGCACTTTTGGGTGAGCTATCCTATCTTATTTTAGACTCTGCATCTCAACACATAAGTTTTTCAACTGCGCATGAATCTACTAAAATCCCAGGTTGGGATCCTATATCGGGGTCTTATGCAGTCTCATCATGATCTCCAAGGCCTCGACATGAGTTGTTAGCCTCTGTTGTGACAGTGTGTTCCTTAGATGTGGCATTAACGATGCTACAAACCATTCGCGGTGTCGTCCATTTGTCAACGTCATGTTAGCTTTGCGAATTGTGAACTTCATTCTTTGATCCAACTCCCAAGGGGTCTCACCTAGTAGCATCGTGATCTCCTTGAACCTAATGATCGACTGCGCCTCTGACATAAGCCTGCTAAATTACCTGTTCATTGTAGTTTGGATATCTGTGATCCCTGCATTCAGATTGTCATTATAATGCTTAATGTACCAGGTAAGCGCGCAATCCCACAAAGTGCTGACCAACATTGCCTTCTTTATATTTTCATCCGTAACTCCTTGCGCTTCCCATACAACTTTTATCACGAACCAAATTGGTCCGTATCTTCATTTCCTACTCCCTTGAACACTAGAAACTTTATCGCACTTGCCATATTCACTCACGGTGGTGGCGGAGGTGGTATGGGCAAAGATGCGGGTGAAGACAATGAAAATTACGGTGGTATGGGTGGGGGTGGTATGCACATAATCCTCTGCATTATCAAATTGATCACACTTCTTGGTGAGACCTTCGCGAGCTCTTCCTTGTCTCCTTGCAGAGGTGAAATCAAGGTGCTAGTTTCTAGTTCTTCACTACCTTCATTTTTGTAAATTATCCCACTTCGCCTAGCCCCAAACATCTATTTATTCACATAACCCTATTTTCACACAGCAGCATTTTAATCCAAGTGTTCAAATACTTAACGTACTTACCTTGCGGTCCTTTGACGAAGCATCGCTCCGCCTCGCTAAAGCTAACTGAAGTATTTACCACGAATTTAGCAATGAATCCTCTTATAATTCAATCGAGCTAGTGATCAACAGTGCACGTGATCTTATCCCCCAATGATTCCAATCTGCACACCAATTCTGGAGTCCACAAAATATGTCTGTCAAGCTTGCACCTTCCTTGGCTATCTGCTAGCTTCACGATCCACTTGTATACCTCGATAGGGAAAGATGCGAAGAAACATTTCATGGATCTCTGTGTATAGGTAGCAGTCTAACCACCCGTGTTTTGATAGTCGTAGATTCATGTTCTCCTGCACCGCAAACTCATGAATCTTCCTGTCCAACCAATCTTCAATTCCTTTCTTAGTTGGATTCTAGTAATACGACATCAGACATCTTTATGGAGACCCCAGTCCTAGAAGCAGAACCATTTGTTGGCTTGTTGGGGCCTGACCCAGGTTCAGAGTTAATTAGCTAAACAAATTCCTCTACTATTGGCCCTTTCGAAAATAGTCTATGGAGCGGACCGAGTTCTCACTCGAAGTAGTATGGGGGGGTGCTGGAACCATGTTTCCACACCCTTAAGATGTCTCATGGTTTGATTTGTTCCAACGATTAGTCCCTTCACGTAGGTTATTTCGCGCACTTTTGTGGCCTTCACGTAGCCCTAACTAGGGGTTGTGGGGCTTTCAGCTACTGGAGCAGCAATCTGCACTATTTCTGTAAGTCACACCAGAGATCTTTACCTATATTCTTATAACAGTTAGTTATCTTCGCGTAAACATATGCCTTGTCTTATATTTACTTATTCATCACATTTATATGAGTTCATGAAGTAAGTAAACAATAAACTTGCAGTTCATACCCAATAATACATAAAATAGGAAAATATACACATAAATATCGTAAAACTTCTCTTTATTAATTCTTCCCACGATTACAGACTCGACCTGCCTTGCGCACTTAGCTGCAGGGGTCCACGCATTCAATTGCAGACTACTAGGCCTCTGTGCACTTAGTTGCAGAGCCTTCTCCTACTCTACGACCCAAAGACATGACTTACACTTTGACTCAATCAATTCCTTAGACTCATCATGCTTCCTTTGATTGATAGATCTATTTCTCCACTTAGAGCCTCGCTTTATTTATACACTCCCATGGTCCGCAGACCATGGGTAGATCTTTGAAGCCGACATTACATTACAAAAAAAGGGTGAACAACCCTGTGACTCTATTATGACTTCACGCTCTGCACCCACAAATCGTGGAGTCTTTACAATGGACTTGGTCAAAACTTGGGATTTAAGCCCCAAAAAATGCCTTTGTGGGAATTCCACGCCCAACATCATTAGACCTTCTTGATGATTCTCACATAAATATCATACCCCTATGTTCATATATCCATTCATGACATGTAGATTACATGTTCTTAATGTGTTTGACGAAATCATTTTCATGGTTAGGCCTGGTTAGGTCAAGTCTTTCATCAAGTTTTGTATGAATAACTCTATATTGATGTCATTTATCATTCTGGGAAGTCTCACCAAGTTCTAGGTAGTGGTCTGGAGGATGGCCTAGAATTTAGACTCAAAATCTAGGACCACACCATCTAAACTAAAAAGTTTAGGTCACAAACACTACTTGGTAGGATTATGCATGCAGTTCGAGGCCCTTAACTACGCAGATGCATTTTCATGCATGTGGTTGGGAGCCCAGGTCACTGGAAAATAATTCCAGCTTAGGGTTTGGGCATTGGGAGTGGTTTTTTAGATCCGAGGTGTCTTGTAGTTCTTAAGGAAGGCCAGTAAGGTTCTAGTTTGTCGATTCCACTTCCTTAACTATACATAGGAGATTTAGTCATGGCATTGTAGACCTTAACTCATGTTTACCCTAACAGACTAGTGAAAGTGGGTCAATGTGGGAGGGATGGTTATAGATTGGTATCAGAGCATGGTTTAATACTTGGACTGAATGGGCAGAATGAGTTTTTCATGCATTCATGTCAGTGCCTAGATGGTTGTTATGCATGCATTTTCATGGTTATGGTGGTCGTGTGTGGGGTCATGGTATGCGGTTAGTATTATCATGAATGATGTCGGTATATTGATATGATTATGTATACACATGTATCATGCTAATCTAGACTAATTTTGTAAGCGGGATAGCCTCCTATGAACTTCACTGAGGTAGGTTGATTATGTTTATATTTGTTTATTTGGCATGGCATTCCTGTAGGAAGAAGAGGATCAAAGATAACTAGCAAACTGGTGGATTATATTTTACGAGGCTCTCCTTATAGATCAGATAAGCAACTAAGAGAGGAGCACCCTTTGGACATAGAAGACACCTTGATAATTTTAAAAGTAGAGATCAGAAGTTGCAAAGCATATAATGACAGAATCATTTAGTCACAAGAAAGACTTGCCAAGTCATAGTAGAAACAAGCTGAGGTCAATTCAGTTATTCTTCAGAGTTTGTTAGAGTTGTAGAGATAGGGACAGCCACAAATCATTTATGGGTAAGAGGGCAGGCCTAACGGTGCATATGAAAATAGGTCTCATGGTGGGAACAAGTCAAATAGGGATGACACAATCAAATATGGTAGATTCTTGGATACACCTGATAGGAGAGGCAGTGGATATGTGGATATGGGTTCTACTCTAGTTCTAGTTCAGACAGGTATTATGGTCATCATTGTTATCATCCTTACAGGAGGAGTGACAAGAGATACTTTCCAAGCCACCTACATTTGATGGAGAGTTGAACAAATTGGAAGATGGAGAGGCATGCTTTCTTTGAATGAAGAAGTTCATTGAGATGCATGATTACACAAAGAACATGAAGGCTAAGATAATTATTTTTAGTCTTCAAGGGAAAGTAGACATTCTGTGGGAATATGTGAAGCGTGTAAGAGATATTAGGACAAATAATTTGAATTGGCATGAATTCAAGAGATTATTTAGGAAGACGTACTTGTCATAGAGGTACTATGACAAGAAAGCCAAGGAGTTCTATGAGTTGAAAATGGGATCTATGACAAAGGAGGAATACATGACTAAGTTCTTGGAGTTTTTGAGTTATGTGTTGTATCTTAAGGATGAGAAAGCCAAAGTTAAAAGATTTATTAGTGGATTTCCATTAGCATTTAAGGATTAGATTGAGTATGACGAGCCTTGGTCGTTGGAAGAAGTCATTGGGAAGTTGAAGCATTGTTATGAGAAAGGAAAGTGTCAGACTAATTCTAAGAAGGGTTGGAAAGGGAATGACAAGATTAAAGGAAAATGTCCATCAAAGTGAGAAAGACCTGAGGATGTAGGTGAGAAAGAGAATGTTTCTCCTTACAAGAAGTTTTATAAAGTAGATAAGGGACATGGAACTATACCTATAGGGCATGAAATAGTGGTGATGGTAGGAGACAATTGCAATGTTGGATATGTGGCAAGGATCATCTCAATAAGGATTGTTCATTGTATCAGGGTGGTAGGTCTTAGATCTATAGTGCTTAGGAGATGCAAATAGTTGGGGATGTTGGACAAAGCATTCCTTAGATCTATGCAAAATTTGATAATAAGTAGGCAGATCACCTAACATCTATTATTGAAATGGAAAGTAAATTGTGTGATCTAGTTGTTTGTATTTTGACTAACCCTGGATCTAATTATAGTTATGTTAACCTTGACTTGGTGGATAAGTGTGGTTTGAGAAAAGAAGTGTATGCAGAGTCTTGGTTGGTGTAGTTGGCTACAATTATTAAGCAAAGAGTTAATCATTGGGCAAGATCTTATGAATTTTAGTTTAATAGTATGCCTACATCAACGCATCTCAATGTGCTTCCTTTGGGATCATATAGTACGCTTATGGGTATGGATTGGTTGTACCTTCACAACACTAAGGTGGCTTGTTATTAGAAGGCTATTGAGTGTTTGAATGATGATGGAGAGAAGATGATATTGTAGGGTAAGAAGAAGCCTACATCTGTGAGAATGGTTAAAACTATGCAAGTGAAGCACATTTGTAGGAAAGGGTGTGTATTATTCACAGTGCATGTTTCTATTGATAAAGGAAAGGATGTTGAGGAAGAAAAATTCTTGAAGAGGTACTTGACCTTGCATCAGTTTTAGGATGCATTTCCAACAGATATTTTAGACTTTCCACCTCACAGGGAAGTGTAACTTTCTATTGAGTTGGTACCAGGGGTATTTCCAACATCTAAGGCAACTTACATGATGAGCACTCTAGAGCTAATGGAATTGGAGTTGAGGTTGAAGGAAATGATTGACAAGGGATACATTAGGCCAAGTGTGTCGCCTTGGGGTGCAACAATGCTTTTTGTGAAGAAGAAGGATGGTACTCTCAGGTTGTGCATTGATTATAGGCAGTTGAACAAGGTGATCATCAAGAACATGTATCTATTGTCGAGGATCAGTGACTTGTTTGATCAGATGAATGAAGAAAGAGTGTTCTCAAAGATTGATTTGAGATTAGGATATCATCAGGTAGGCATTAAAAAAGAGGACATCTACAAGACTTCTTTCCAGATCATGTATGGTTATTATGAGTTTGTTATAGTTCATTTTGGTTTTACTAATGCTCCAACTACTTTAATGTGTTTGATGAATAGTGTGTTGCATCCTTATCTGGGAAATTTTGTGATTGTATTCATTGATGATATATTCATATATTATAAGAATGAGGAAGAGCATGTGAAGAAATTAGAATTAGTATTTGAGATTTCCAAGAGAGCATTAGTTGTATTCTAAGCTTAGTAAGTGCATCTTCTTTCAGAAATACGTACATTACTTGGGAAATGTTGTTTCCAAGGAAGGCATAACAGTGGATCAAGAAAAGATAAGAACTATCATGGAATGAGAATATCCTAGGAATGTGGATGAGGTCAGATCATTCATTGGGTTAGCAGGTTATTATAGGAGGGTCATCAGGAACTTCTCACAGGTTGCCTATCCTATTATATCATTGTAGAGGAAAGGAAAGAAATTTGAATGGATAGAGGAATCTATAGCAAGCTTTGAGTAGTTGAAGCAACTTATTACAAATGCTTCAGTCTTGAATATTGTAGATCCAAACAAAGAGTTTGTGCTGTGTAAAAATTATTGCAAGAGGGGACTTGGTGGAGTATTGATGCAGGAGGGACAAATAGTATGATATGAGTCATGGAAGTTTAATGAGCATCAGAAGAATTATGTGATTCATGATCTTGAGTTGGCAGTGATCATTCATGCATTGAATATGTGGAGACACTATCTTCTTGGTAGGAGGTTTGTGTTGTTGAGCGATCATAGTGGGTTGAGATACTTTTTTGACCAACATAATTTGAATTCCAGGAAAGCTAGATGGTTGACCATGCTCAGCGAGTTTGACTTCAAGATCAGGTACATTATGGGTAAGGAGAAAAGGGTTTCATATGCTCTTAGTGGAAGTGTGCAGGTGAGTCACATAGCAGCTATGAGCTCATATAAGACATATTAACAAGAGAAGATCTTACAGGTAGGAAAACATGATGACAAGTATAGGGGTCTTAGGTACATGTTACAACAATAGGGTATAAGTGATGAGGACATGGATTATCATCTCATGCCAGATGGTTTGGTGAGATTTAAGGACAAGATATATGTGTTGGATAATAGTGAGCTCAAGAATATTATCTTGAGGTACTTTCACGTTAAGCCATATTCAGGTCATTTGAGATATCAAAATACATTGACAACTATGAAGAAGTTATACTATTGGATGAATCTAAAGAAAGAAGTAGCTAAGTCTATTGCAAGGTGTTTGGATTGTTAACAAGTAAAATCAAAGTGCAAGCACCCAGGTGGTTTATTATAGCCGATTCCAATTCTGGAATGGAAATGGGAGGTCATTTCCATTGACTTCATTATAGGTTTGTCGAGGAAATATACACAACATGATTACATCATGGTTGTGGTTGACAGGTTGATTAAAGTATCTCACTTCATTCCAGTGAAGTCTACTAATTAAGCTAGTGAGGTAGCATAGGTCTTCATCAGGGAGACAATGAGGTTGCATGATATTCTAAGAATATTGTTTCAAAAATATATGCCAAGTTCACTTTTAGGTTTTGGAAGGATTTATTTACATGTTTGAGTACAAAGTTAGCTTTCAGTACAACTTATCATTCATAGATAGATGGATATACAGAGAGGGTCAACAAGATTTTGGAGGACATGTTGAGAATGTATGTTATGCACAAATAGAAGAAGTGCGAAGACTAGCTACCACTGGTTGAGTTCACTTACAACAATGGGTATCAGGAGTCACTAAGGATGAGTTTGTTTGAGGAACTTTATGGGCGAATTTGTAATACTCTTTTCAGCTAGAGTGGTCCAGTGAACAGGGTACTAATTGGACTGAACATGTTAGTGGAGATGGAACATGAAATGCATGTTATTAAGAAGAATATAAAGGAAGAACAAGATAGGCATAAGATTTATGCAGATCAACACATGGTATTTAAGAAGTTTCACGTTGGGGAGCATGTGTACCTATGCTTCAAGCCTAAGAAGAGCTCCTTGAGTATTGGATCATGTGCCAAGTTTGCACCTCATTATTGCGAGCCTTTCGAGATCCTTGAGAGTATTGGACCAGTGGCCTATAGACTTGCGCTGCCTCTAACAGTGAAAGTCCATTATGTTTTCCATGTTTCATTTCTTAAAATATATATGAAAGATGTTGATCATGTGATTGATTGCTATGTATTATAGGTTAAGCAAGAAGGATAATTCCAACTGGAACCTCAGTTTATATTGTAGTGGAAAGAACTCATACTTTAGAATCGAGAAATCAAGAAAGTTAAAGTGCCGTGGAAGCATTTTGGGACCGATGAAGCTACATGTGAGATATTTGATCAGATGCGAGGTATGTATCTTTAATTGTTTTCCGGTTGACGCAAAGGAGTTTTCGTATATGTACATATTTAAGTATGGAAGTTATTGTAAATATTGCAATGAGTTCTGTTATAAAGCTCCAAAAAGTAGTATGGTTGTCATGTTTTCTTGTGTGTCATGTTGGTTTTTCTTTTCAAAAGGTTGTTCAATGTAAATATTGCATCAAGCTAAGTTATAAAGCTCCATGGGTAGTATGTTTTGGTTTTAGTGGTCTTGCTGGTTATAGGTGTCATAGAACATTGAGGATGGTGTTTCCCTAAGGGGGAGTATTTTGTAACAACCCCAGGTTAAAAGTTCATGTAATAAAGTTAGTAAAGGAAAAATAAGACCAGGGTCATGGGACACATATTCCAAGTTGAATGTTGGGAAAAACATCCTGGTGGGTGTTCATTTAGGTTAATTATAGCTAAGAAAATTGGCAAAGGCATTGGAAAAGGCTTTGGAAAGACAAAGAGGCATTAGTTGACATTTTATTTATGAAAATAAAGGTAAATAAGAGGACAGGGAGATGAAAGGTCAAAGGTTTTCATGAGAGAAAAATTTAAGTGAAAAGAGAGAAAATTGAAGAAAATAGAGGTGTCAATAAGGAAAACGCTTCTAAGGACAAGTTCACATATTTTTTCAGTTTAACCTTTTGTCAGTTTGGTTTTGGAGCTCTTTCTATTCTCTCTTACTATTTTACACAGAGCATTCTCCGATCACTCTAGCATTGGAGAAAGGAAAGCAAAAGGAAGGACAAGAAGGAAAAGAAAAGCAAGGGACAAGCAAGGAAAAGTTGGATCAAGAAACTTCAATAGGAATACTTGTAGGTAAGAAGTTGCATGTGTGATATCCTAGTTGGTTTGTGAATTCATGGTACATGCATGTGTGTGTTTGGTTCTCTTGTTATCACTCACATGGGTTTTTCTAGGTATGACAATGGTTTCAACCTTGGCTTGACATTTCTAGATAGCCATTTTTTGATGGTGTTATTTTATTTGGTTGAGCTTTAGATTTTTGGATGTCTTTGGAATTGGGTGAGGTGCTCTCAAGAAAACTCCCATAGGCCTAGGAATCCCTTGACAAGTTTTGAAGGGATCACGGTAAAGCCTGAGGGTGGAGACATGCAAATTCCTCAAGGTATTGGTAAAGAAATTTCGAGGCATCCAAGCTTGTTTTGGGCCTAGAAATCCCTTGACCGATTTTGGTGGGATTGTGGTAAAGACTGAGGGTGGAGGTGGTTTAATCTCCAGTAATCCTTGGTTGTTTGTGTATTGGTTTTAGGCCTAGTAATCCCTTGACTGATTTTGGTGAAATTGTGGTAAAGACTGAAGGTGGAGGTGGTTTAATCTTCAGGAAGCCTTGATAGTTTTTTCTTGAGTCCCACCTTCATTCTTGGAATATGGCACGAAGGTGATTGGTTGAAAGAAATATTTTGGTTTAACTCAATCTATGGTCGGGTGGTATATGGAAGTCTCTGACTTGGTTGGTTTTTGCATGTGTTAATAAGAGTTGTTTTCTTATTGTATTTCATGAGTACTTGTACTTGTTATTATGTGGCTTTGTTGGATGTTCAATCATGGTTATTATTCTAGTATATGTTGGTTATAAGCATGATTTTATAACAAGTTCTAGCTATGGATCTTGACATGTTTTGATTAGATGACGAATATTTATTAAATGCATGAGCTAACAAACATTGTTTTAGTTATTATGAGAGGGAATTAAACCTTCTTGATGATTCTTAGATAAGTATCCGACTCCTATGTTCAAATATGTATTCATGACCTATAGATTACATGTTCTCATTATGTTTGACGAAATGATTGTCATGGTTAGGTCCGTGTAACAACCTTGGTGAGAATTCCATGTAGTAAATGTTAAAAACAATAACCACAGATGACTGGGACACTTATTCCAAGCTGAATGTTGGGCAAGACATCCTAGGGGTGTTTATTTGGTTGTTTATGGATAAGGTAATTGGAAAAGACAATGGCTAAGGCATTAAAAGGAAAAATGGGATTTTTGGCACAATTATTTATGAAAATAATGGAGATTAGGAGGAAAATGAGGTAAAAGGTCATAGGTTACATGTCACGAGGAAAATAATGGAAAATGAAGAAAAATGAGGCCTTGTTCATAGAAAGGCTTTTAAGGATCAGTTGGTAACCTTTGCTATGGAGCTCTCTCATTACTCTCTCTCTGTCTTTCTCTCATGCTCTTGGACACTTAGAGTTTTCTTGGAGCACTTTGGCATTAGAGAAAGAAAGGCAAAGAAGGCAAGAGGAAGAAAAGATCAAGCAGGGAAAGGCAGGATCAAGCATTTACAACAGGCTTCACTGTAGGTATCAACTTGCATATGTATTTTACTTGTTAGATTTGGCATGCATGGGATTGCATGTGTTTCTTTTTCTACCATGAAATGGGTTTTTCCAAATGTGACAACATTTTCAGTCTAGCCTTGCCATTTCTTGATAACTTTGATGAGATGGGTTCTCTCATGCGGTTTATGAGGGATGGTCGGATTGGTTTCGAAGATGAGTGGGGTGGATCTCTAAATTGACAAACACATGGTGGTAGTGGTCCCTGAAGAAAACTGAGGATGCATGAAGCCACTTTCCTAGTAACCCCTAAACTAGACTATGGGTTGTGGTAAATCCAGATTATGTGCCTTGGTGGGCCTAAAAATCATTGTCGGTGAATGGCAGGATATATGGTAAATCCAAGGGGTGGATTTTCTGTTCATTGGGCCTAGTGATTCTAGGATGGAATGCACGATAAATCCTGGAGAGTATGTCTCGGTGTAGGGCCTACTAAACTTTGGATCAGACTGTGGATGCACGGTAAATCCTAAGAGACTAGAAGCCACTCAAATTCCTCACGGCGTAGGTGGAGAACTATGGGGGCATCCACATTGATTGGTGTTTTTGATGTGTTCTATGAGTCCCACATTCATTCTTGGAATATGGCATGGGGGTGATTGGCTAAAGAGAGACTTGGCTTAGCCAATCTATGGTCAGGAGGAATTTGGTGGTCCCATCACTGGTTGGTTCATTGAATTGATTAATGGGAAATTCATTCCATTGGTTTTCATGTGTAAATGTACTAGTGTATATATGTATTTTGAAGGATGACATGTTTATTGTAATTCTATTCCTATTATGCTAGTTATATGTTCATTTTATGGGAGCAAATATGTTTGGCTCTTAGCATGTTTTTTCTTGTATTTGAATGGATATTGTATCTATGACCTAATAAGTGATAAGGAAACAAATGACACAAGGAAACAATGGTTCATGGCGATTCTCAGATAACTAAGAGATACCTACACTTAACTCTATTGTTTACACATGTAGATTACATGTTGATGATACATTTGATGAAATTCCTATCATGGCTAGTAGGGTCTGGTTAAGGCCTTGATAAACTATTTATTTTTTCATCATTGTTTCTCTATACTTTACTTAATTATGAGATTTCCTTCCATTATAGGCAGTGGCATGGGCTTTGGGCCTAAAAAAGTGGCTGAAATCGAAGAGTCACTGACACAAAACTAGAAAGTTTCATCCACAGTCACTAGCATACAGTTCTATTAGAGCGACTTAAGGTCTTTGGTCGTTCCCTTGCCCATAGCATGAGAGCAACTGGGCCTTAAATTATCCAGAACAATAGTGGGACCCATGGATGTGCTGTCTGAGTGGCTGACTTGTCTTCTAAGGGTTTTGTTGATGATGTTGGATGGTTGTGTGTGATGTTATGTCAATTCCACTTCCTTAAGGTTACCTACGAGGTCGAATTTGATCATAGTAGCCTCTCGTCTCATGTTTACCCCAGTTTGCATGGTTACTTGGGTGGATCTGTGAGGAGGGTGTTATAGTGTGGTTAGGTCAAGTCTTTGATCAAGTTTTGTATGAATGACTTTGTCTTGATGTCATTTATCATTCTAGGAAGTCTCACTAAGTTCTGGGTAGTGGTCTGGAGGTTGGTCTGGTATTTAGGCTCAGAATCTAGGAGTGGACCCTTTGAAATGGACATTTTAGGTCATAATCTCTAATTGGTAGTCTTATGCATGTGGTTGGAGGCCCTAAACCACAAGGAGGCCTTGTTATGGATGAACTTGGGATCCCAAGTCACCGAAAAAACATTTCATCTTAGGGTTTGGGCCTTGGGAGTCATTATTTGGCTTCTGAGTGTCCTATAGTTTCTAAGGAAGGTAAGTAAGGTTCCATTTTGTCGATTCCACTTCCTTAACTATAATAAGGAGGTTGAGTCATGTCATAGTATCCCTAAACACATGTTTACCCCAATAGGTTGGTGAAAGTGGGTAAATGTGGGAGGGTGGTTACATTGTAGATATTATCCCAAGCTACAAGCACCCATTTTTTTCTAAATTTGTTCGTCTTCATAGGAAATATTACTTAAATTTATTTATGTTAGTAATATTTTTCAAATGTTATATATCAATTCATATTAATAATATAATAAATTACAGATCTTCGTCATAATTTAAGGTGAAAATATAATAAATTTTTTTAATTTAATTACTTATTTTTTCTTTATAAATTGAATAAAATAATGTTTATGTCTATCATGAACTCTAAATATTTTTTTTGTTATTAATATTTTTTTTGTTTTCAATATTTAAATCTTTGACTACATATTTAGTGTTTGGTGAAAGAATTACTAACTTCCCCATATTAAAGGAAAATTATTATTATTGTTATTTACTTTTAATTACTTTATCTTTCTAATAAAGTAATTTTAAATTAAGTCGGAAATTTAGTTTTATTTATGGTCTTTTCTGTTTCATTATTTTTTATTTGTTAATTTATAAGTATTATTTTATTATTGTTAAATGTAATATTATTATTTGAAGGGAGAGATGTACTAGGATTAGGGTTTACTTTAGCTTATTTATCATAATAATTTCTATTATGGTTATGCCTATGATCTTCCAACTGGGTGACATATCTCTTTTGGACACTATCTTTTCAGTTGAGCCTAACTAACTAAATGAGTGCTTCTATGGGAAGGGGTGGGAACTCCTTTTACAAAAATATCGTAATTGGTACTCCACAAATTAACGTAGGTGGATTAGGAGCTTCCTCAGGAAAAACAACAACTAAGATAGTTCAATTCTTGGATCTCAATGGAAATATTGCCATAGGGTGAGTGCATGAAGATGGGTTACATTTCTGGGCCAAATGTGGCAATGAAATTTCAAGCTTTTTCTTTTTTATCGAATTGAAGCCCTTAAAATTCGTATAAGCATTGTGAATTTTGTTTTGGAGTAAAAAGACAATATGTAGAGAATTATGGTGTTGTCCTAATAATATTTTTACAAAAATATTTAGTGTCATATAATCTCTCAATTTTCCATTAAATGAAATACTTGTCCTTGCAAATATTTTCACATCTTACGAGGTATGTGTATGTTTGCACATCATAGCTTATTCTAAAATGTGTAATTTAGAAAAAAATATATATAGGGGCATGATCTACATAGAGAGAAATAAGATTTCATATTGATTTTTTTTTATGCAAAATTATATTTTTTTAATTACTTTTCGAAGTTAGGGAAGTAATATTTCAATTGCATTTAGAGACACATATGTTCACGTGAGATTTATTTCAACTCTTTAAATGAATTGAAAAAAAAAAGTACACTTTTTAAGAGGCCTCGTAAATGAAGATAGTGGTATTTTTTGAATTTTTTTCATTGTATAAATTTTTTATTATTGAATTTTTATTCAGCCCATTTAAAATTGTTCAAAAAAATTTCAAGCTTTATGTTTGAAATAAATTAATCCATTGCATCTGGGTATATAGTATTAGAGCCAATTTATACTTTCTTCTACAATAAGAACAACATAGTGTTGATCTTGGTAGCGCCACCAATATACTACTGCATGATATGCCTATTGATTTCTAGGCCCTCTTTGGTAGCAATCTACGTCAACTAGTCCAAGTATATATTTTGAAACTTCCTTTTTTATTGTTGCCTTTTTCTTCTGAGAATGTGTTGGCTGAAGGGATTTTATGCGATTTCACCATAGAATCCACACAGATATAAAATTCCGCATAAGAGGATAAGATGTTGGCTATGAAAATGCTAATTTGTTTTTTGCTTTGTATAAGCATGCAGGCTTCAGCGTTTTCCAGCTGAGCTTGATGCCTTATTTTCTTAACCAACTTAGGAGGTGCACCTCTATACTTCACTCCCCATTCATGCATTGTAGTGATAGTTGCATGAACAACTTTAGATCTTTTGCATTCTCCCTTGAATTCTGGTACATGTCATGCAAGGGGACAGCTTCCTTGTGCATGGTGACCAAGTCCTCATGGAGGTTCCTTATAGTTTCTCCCAGTGCTAGTACTTCGCCAAGTATAGCTACATGAAGCTCTTCTAGTACACCTGTGTGGGGAATTTCTTCTAAAACTATGCCTAGGTTTGCTCTATCTTTGTCCTCGCAACTTCCAAATTATTCACCATTTGTCTATTCTTGGCCATCAAATATTCTATGTTTTCCTTAGAAGCTCCCGCAAAGGCCAAATTGGCTATGACAATAGCTTCATGATTATTTTTAGTGTCCATTACAATCACCTTCTCCTTGATGAAAGTAGGATGTGTGACGTCATCTAGAAAATTCTTCTTTCTTGCTTGCACAATTTTCTTCTAAATCTCATTGTAAGTGAAGTTGCAAATATCCATCAACATGCTCTCATCAAGTGGAGCAATTTCCTCTTTATCATCTAGAGATTTCCATTTTGCAAGAGGAGGGGGAGACTGAGTGATGATTTGTTCTATACAAGGCATAAGATCAACATCCTAATTTTTTTGTTCCAGCTCTACCTCTACGTCTTGAAAAACTATCAAGTCTTCAATCTCTTTGGCAAGTTATTTATCATGTTTTTGTTTTCTTTCTTCCTCTTATAAATGATTTTTCTCTTCTTATTTGGCTTGCTTCAACATTGTTTCTTCATATTTCATTTTCCCTTCCCCTTGTTATTTCTTCTCCTATTCTTCCTTGTGTCTTTTTTCTTCCTCTTGCCTCTTATGTTTCCTCTTTCTCTTTGCTGCCATGACCACTTTCAAAATAGTTGGATCTGTTTTGAATTTGTGGCTTTGCACCTCTAATGGATTGTGTGAAACCTTCCTTTTAAACTTTATGCTCACTGGGTTTCACTTCTTTGATTTCCCTTCTTCTAGAATAGCTTCATGTTTGGGAGTCAGATGCGATCGATTTTCATGGCTAACTAATGTGTGGGGCCTAGAGGCATTCTAACAGTTTTGAATCTTTTCCTCCTCTGGTCTAGAATATGTCTCACTTAGCTAACTGCATGTCACTTGGCACAATGTTGCTTGCAAATGCTTCTAGGATCATATACATGGTACTTGATAATACCAAACATGAAGTTCTCTAATTCATTACCTTCAATTTATGCAACCTTTAGATTCTTAATCTTGTAGGATCCCACCAGAAAAGGAAAAGCGAGCCAAGGTGATTTATTTTTCATTTGAAAGACTACTGATAAGCTTATGGAATGATGGTACACAATCTCCTGCATGACCATTTTATTAGTGGCATACCTCAGTAACATATGTGATGACTTTTGACAACCGAGCACCATGGGATAAGTTCCATCAGGTGAGGCAAACCAATTGGAAAGTTCTGCTAGTACATCCATAGCCTCACGGGACATGCAAGGTGGCTCTTCCTCGAAGATCATCTGGTATAATACTATGAGCAAGTGATCAACTAGATTCTCCATGACTCCTCTATAACTTCACAATATTTTTTGGGTTACCAGTCCACCTCCTGTCAGGGAAAGTATTATGAGCGCATATACCATCCAATAGGTGTGCAGAGATATATAATCTAGCTTGTTTTTGCTTAGGAGTATTATTTGCATTAGTCACATGGATGATAAGTTTTTGAGCCAATAGACTCGACCAGTTGAATACCATTCCCTCATTGACAATATGACGCAAAATATAAACCCAACCTTTAGGAAATGTTTCAATACTCATCTGACCATATATCCGGCATCATAATACAATCAGGTACTCGAACACATTTCTTGGGGATTTATTCTTGTATGTGTTGTTGGATGTATGGTGAAACTTAGATGGCTCTTTCACCCAAGTTTTGATAACATTCTTGGTGCTTAAATAACTAGTAACTGCATAAAAATGAGAATCCATATATGCTTCCAGCTTGAGAAAATGATACATGAGATGAATATCATAGGCCAAAAATGAATCAATTCATTGCCTACTAACAATGTTGAGCATCATGTTGTTTATATCTATGTGAGGAAAGCTCCATTTGATGATATATATGGAAGGAAAAACTGGGAACCTACATGCATGTTTATGAAAGCCTGACTTCTAGGTTTTATGTATACCTATATGTCCTCCAGATCTACTTTGAAATTGGCTGCTGCGAATGCATCCTTAGCTATATGCCATGTGATATCTGAATCCTTTTCAATGAAGAGTTAATTGTGAGGCATAATAGGCATGGTAACTAGAGTACTCTCAAGTACTTCATCGTTTCTTCCCTTTGTATTATATTTTCTCTTTGGAGGCGTGGTGACAACAACTGATGAAAGAGAGATGAGCTCAAAACCTGTGGTAGCTATATCAAAAGATGCACTCTTAGCAAAGAAAAAACAGATCAAGTAAAACATTTCATTTATCAATATTAAAGCAGCAACACACTCACTAGAGAGAAGGATTACGTAGTTTCGTGGCTCATGAAAGTAGACTGGGCTCTTGAACTATGCATTATGTAGTCTTAGCAGGCAAGGAAGAACCTTGAGGCTTGAGACTATGCAATGCATAGTCTCAGTTAGGCAGATTGAGGGAAGATATTTCACATTGCACCGTCTTAGTAGACAAAGTTGAGGCTTGAGGACTAGCACTCTGTAATGCACAGTTGGAAAAGCTAGTGACTACACACTGTGTAGTCTCAAAGGCTGAGGGTGAGGCTTCAACCTTGAACTTACGAAATGAATAGTTTGAAGGGGAAACATTTACTCAGATTACACAGATCTTTTGGGGAAGGAGAGATAAAATTTCAAGATCTGAATGTTGGGGAAGAAATAATTGTAGATCGGCCTCAAGGTAAGTTATATAAGTGAATAACATGTGCCAAAAATGATCATGCAAAAGGAAAAAAGTACATGCATAAAATGACCCAGCGACAACAATTATTGGTAGGAAAAAAGCAAGAAGTCGATGCGACACTTCTGAAAAGGGAACTATGGACAAAAACAACACTTTTACAAGCTAATGATAGTAAAGGCACCTACTACTATGAAAATAAATCAGAAAAATAACACTCAGAAAAGCAAAGTTGACAAAAGAGACAAAAAGCGACACATGCAAAACTTACCCAAAAAAGTGTTGCAAACTAAGTCGAAAAGCCCTTGATATTGTTGGGAAGGTGAGAGCTCCAATGTAAAATTTTCAAATGAGATCTAAGAGCTTCTATCATATAGATTTGGGTTAGGTTAGGGTTTCTGAAACACATGCCTAAAATCAAGGAAGAAGTGACACTTGTCTTAACATAAAGAAAATCAACTTTGTGCCACTAGTTAAACATTTATTATGCACTCCTTATTATCTAGGGATGAAAACATATCTTATTCTGGGAAATTGTACATTCACAATGGTAGAAGGGACTACACAATCCCAACAACAAGGGATTGTGCAGTTCATTGTTTTAGTGAATTGCATAGTTTCTGATTGTGAGATAGTTCTAGCATTGTTTCTGTGCTCAGTTGTTTTTTTATCTTCAAGGATTGTGAAGTTTTTATGCTCAAGGCATAGAATAGTTTCCAATGATAGTGGATTTCATAGTTCCTAGAGGGAAGACTGGTATTAGGTGTAAGATCAAGTCAGTAGATGGCTTGTGTTAGAAACTATATATTTATAGTCGATAAAACTTAGTCATGATCAAAACAACCTAATCAAGTCCTCACAAGTAATGCATGTGGAGATGAGTATTTACAATCAAAGGGGATACTTGATGAAAATGGGAAAAGTTTCATAGAAACAAAAGGTAGGCTCCAAAATCAAGGCATAAGAAAAATTTTGGAGGGGGGTTGTAAAAGTTATATCACTCATTGACACACTAGTATAAATCCAACTCTCTGTATGAGTATAAATTTATAAACTTGGTCTATCTCTTTAAGAAGCGTTGTTCATTTCATTGATTACTATAACTTCTTTACTTTTCTTGAGATAAAGATATAGTCCCTTTATTCTTTTCATCAATGGCACATTAGTAAAGATAAGTCAAACTTAGTTGATTCAATTGGGGATAATAAGTATATGGTTATGCAAGTGGAAAAGGACTATCAGAGTCTTAGTTTTCATTTCTGGTGTTGCTTCGATGCCAGCAGGCATGGATAGTACCCCAACAGAGTCACTTCAAGAACACAGGCATTTCTCCAATGCCAACGAGCCTGGAAAGTACCCAGATGAAGTTTTTTTCTTCACCTCCCTACACATGAAGCCTTTTTCTTCTTTCACCCTTTATTTTTATTTTTTAATTTTATGGAACTATGCATTGGCACTAATTTATTTCATGGGGAAGAAGAGGGATCCTAACTTATTGAGAGTAGAAAAGGTTAACCCTTAAGAGAAGGATATTTATACACGTTTGAAATACATTCCACTTGTGTAATTTTCCTCCCCTCCTTACTCTACTTGAATTAGTTGACAAGGTAGAGTTGATCAAACTTAAAAAACCAATTAGAGAGTACTAGTTGTAGATTCAAGCATCATAATTCCACTAAGGTTTTCTCTGAGCAAGAATGTATTTTCCATCGAGTCATTATTGACTAAAATATACAAAGCCCATGCAAAGAGAAGGAATAAACAACAAGCCAAGCATTGACATTTGTACAATGTCCTCTTGAACTTTTCCATGCCTATTTCAGAAGAAAAACATGGTCTCATGCAAATCTTATTACGATGGAAAGAAAAGAAAAGATTAGGGAAAAAGTAAAATAAAAAAAAAAAAACTCAACCAGAATAACCTTACTCCTAAACTACCCGAGGAAAGGTCAGGCTGACGAAAAATGAAATTTCCAATGCAACCAACAAAGCATTTCCTAACCTTCATCATCTAGGGAATCAACAACTAGAAATATCATCGAGAACAACACATGATAAGAATATGAAATGCAACATGTTCCAAAATTGAAATACAGAAAGCACAAGTAAAAAAGTATAATATTAAAACATATCCTAAACATTTTACTGATGCATCATGATGTTTGCACACATCGTGAAAAACGGTCATATCAAAGCATTCATTCAAACTTTCAAACTTGGCCAACATAAATGTTGGCTTGATGGGCCCTGACCCAGGTTCAACGTTAGTCAACCAAGCAAATCCCTAGACTAATATCCCTTTCAGCATCAATCTATGGAGTGCAGACTAATGTCTCACCTGAAGTAGTATGGGGGGATGCAGGAACCAAGTTTCCACACCCTGAGACGGTTTTCATGCTGGTTTTATACCTTAACGATATCTTCACGTAGATCAATAAGCCTTTAGGGCTTATCGATATACTTATCTATTAGTCTTTCAGAACCTCCACGAAGGTCTATGATCGTCCTTCGCGTAACCATAAAGAGTGATCTCAGCACTTACGCAACTCTGTAACTACTTTGTTGAATAGTTCTCCGAATTATCTTAAGTGTTGGCCAAATATATCATGCAATTTAGATTATCGTTGCGCAAACATATATCTCTACTTGCGTTCATATAACAGAGGAAAACATATAGGTTCGCAAATAAATTTAGCATTAAAAAATAAACCCAATGCTTAACATAACATAATCACATGTATTTGATAGAAGTAAAATACATAGTAATTTCATAATACTCTTCTTTATTGATAATCTAGATTTTTAGTACAGACTTTGACCACCCTGCACACACAGCTGCAGCGGTCTGCGCACTTAGCTACGGACTTCTACCTTAGGCCTCTGCGCACTTAGTTGTAGAGCCTTCTTCCTACACTAAGACTCTCGCTCTTAGCCCCTTTACAAACTCATCAATGACTCAAATTAACTTAACCGAACTTTCTTAAACTCCTCTTAAGACCTCCTTTTTATACAATCCCATGTTCCACGGACCAAGGGTGGATCTCATCGAGCCGACACAACCTATCTAGACTAAGGGTAGAAACCCTTTTTGAATCTTGATATCTTCACGCTCTGCAACCAAAAAATGTGGAGACTTTACATTTATTTATACAAAATTCCGGCCTTCTGCCCCAAAATTTTGGTTTTAACCACAAAATTGACCTAGTGGACCCGTTCCCAACAAGCCCCTAACACAAACATGGTGACTCACCCTCGAGTCACTTGGATGAGACTAATATCTTGTCATCAAGACCTCCCAGCTCTATGTGAACTACAACAACTTTGGTAGTGCACTATGTTGCTCCCTGCGTCATCTCCTCAACTAGTTGCTCCGTCGATGACCTTGTACTTTTTGACTGTATCTTCTACTAAGTCACCTACCAACCAGGTAGCTTACCTTCGATGGTGGTGGTGAGTGCATAGGCTTCATCAAGCCAAGGCCTAATACTAGCCTTGAGGACACTCTCTTTTCATTGCACTTCATCCACCTTCTCCTTTAGTAACTTTTCCTCCTACAGTTTAGCTAGCCTCTATGTAAGGGAAATGGTGTGTGCCATGGCTTTGACTTCATCATATCACTGCTGCAGCTCCTGGGCCTCCGTTTCCAACCTTTACAAGTTGGGATACTCCTACAAATTGGTAACCACTACAAGCACCTACTTGAAGAGTATTGTACATTCTATTATGGCGTTGTTTACCACTACCAGGACATCATTCATAACCGTCTCACATTGATCTATAAATTCTGGAGGAGTTGAAGGTTGAGTCTTCAACTACAGTTTTATGATCTTGAGGTTTAGGTCAAGCTGAAACTTCACCAACTCTGTTCTGGTGTCACGCACTCTAGCAACGAGCTTCTGAATCTGCACATCTATGGGCTCATCATCTAGAATGGCCAATTCCGGGAAAGACCTGCATTCCTAAACAAACACCTTGGTCGTTCACTCATTTTTGTCTATGACGGATTTGACAAGGTTGAAAATAGAATCTCTTTGTACCATCATCTGAGAATTGTTGATTTTCTACTCACTAATTACCATTCACATGCACTATTTGGGGGCTCGAAGTTCCGCGATCATGCCATCCTGCAAATTGTGAAGTGCCTCACTGGGAAGCACAGCCAAATTGAGCCCAATTTATTTGAGGGCATTGAAAGCGGGCCTTTCAACTTCAATATATGTAGTTAGCACTCCCTCCAGCAACAGTATTGCCCTGAGATCCATGGTGCGCACCATCCCTAACTGCTTCCAATGTGTCGAGCGCAAAACTAGTTGACGTCATGCTGCTTTGTCCCACGCTGTCTAGACCTATGATGCTTGGATCTATAGCTCACATAGACTCACCTGAATGGACCCAAGGCCTGCTTCTCTTGTAACTTGAACTATTGTAGTAGTTTCATGGTGGTATCTCTAACCATGTCACCAATATCATTTAAATCACCTTTGTTAAGGTGATTGGATAGAGGGAAGTCTTGCTGGACTTAGACTTCTTCCGCGGCCCTACCTTATTTGGATCTTTGTTGCACTTAACGTAGAATGGAGTGGTATCTAGGTCCGCTCCTCCCTAGTCCGACTATTGTCCACCTCCTTAGTCTTCGAAGAGATGAATTCTGACTCATGTCAGAGCGTGCTCTTCTTCTTTTGCTTATCCTTCCATCTACTTCGTGGTGGAATGCTCTGCCTTGGCCTTGTCGTCAGCCTCCTTTTTTCTTTTTGTGGCTAACTGCTCCATCTTCAACTTGGCCTCCTCCTTTTTTCATTGTGCTACAGTCTTTCTAGACCGAGCTATCAAGTCTGAGGCAATGCATCAATCTGCCGGCTAGTGGTCCAGGACTGTTGTAATTGTGGTGTCTATGGCTAGGTATGGTAGGTCATACCATTTATTCTCACGATCCTTGCATGCACGTATCGAGACCCAGTGGAAGTTGGCCTTGAATTCCACATAATCATGTAGCTTCTCGTACAATGTTGGTGACAATTGCGATTTGTGGTTGATGGCCATATGGATGCTAATCTCCATCAAGATCCAAAAGATCTTATTGTCCTTGACCCTTTGAGGGTCCTTCGTAGCCCACAACGAAGAAAACTTTACAGCCTCTAGTATTTTGGGCATGACTGGAGGAAACTGGATATCCTCTTGTAACTCCCATGTGACCAACACTATGGACAATAGTGGTTGGGCATAATGGAATGTCTTGATGTGATCCTACGCCTCTTTGTAGTTCCCAAGGAACTCTTCGTAGAGGTAGCACGCCTAGCTCAACTGTATGCCCTCCACGCACTGGGCTGCTAAGGCTACTACTGGTGCTGACACTTCATTTGCCCACCACTTTTGCATAATCTTTCTTACCAATATTTGCATTGTGACTTTGACCATGGGGTTAACTATATTTGTGATGGCATAGCTGCGCGGCTTCTTGGCAAGTTTGAATTTGTCCTTCATTGCTTCAGTGAGGTCATGCTCACCTATATTTAACGCAAAATTCCATGACCATATTTTCTCCCAAATATGGAAGCTGAGTGATCCGACGGATTAGCATGTCAGTGATGTTTATCGACTCTTGTAGCACAAACACCCATTGTGCACCAAGCACAGCAGCTGTTTGATCACAACCATGTTTATGGGTGTGTGGTTATAATGCGGTACCCACAACATATTTAGTAGATCCACCTTATCCACCCCTTTTATCCACTTCCTTGGCTCTAGTGCAGTCACCCCAGATTCTTTGTGGAAGACGCGATGCATGAGCTTGTCAATTGCTAAATGGGGAAAGCGTTCTACATCAGCCAAATCCTAGTCCTCCAATTTAATAGGGGGATGTGCCACAGGCACGATCCTTCAAAGAAAATTTGGTCTAGAAGCAAAGGCGTGTGTAGTGTAACCTTACTTTCTTCAATATCCTTCGGAAACTTCGCCTTGCCTCTACGCGGAGGAATGTACTCGGGCAGTTCAGAAGTGGGGTTAGAACATTCTGTTAGCACCTAAATCTGCCTTAGGCTGAAGGAAGGAAAAATTCAGGGTAACCACAATTCACGCTCAGTCTGGTAGCTAGCCCTACCAGAACAGGAGAGGGCTCTCTCCGAGTCACACTCAATGAATAGATAAATGAAATGGATTGTGATGACTTACAGCGAAATATTTATCTTAGGCTAGTAAGTGAAATATGGATACAAGAAGTGATTTTTATGAATGACTGTGTTTCTGGGATGGTATGGGAAAATGGACCTCAATGAACAGAGAATTTAATATAAAGACACAGATTACTTCGTGAGGTAAGGTAGGTGGAGAGTCCAGCAATTTAGTTTGAAGCAGCATGGAATACAGAGATTGCTTAGGAGGGTGAAAAGGGCATGGGAAACATGAACCCTTTTCAACAGAAGAAGAACACTGAACATGAAATTTTCCCACAGGCAGAGCAATAAAATTAAATTCTACCTTATATAACTTAGAAAATTTCACCGGAAATGAATATGAAATGAGCTATGAAACATAACAAAATACATATGAAACATAAGATACACATTTTCTGCACTCACAACCACATGAATATCATGAAACAGAGCCGTTTCCTTTCATTAATCCTCTGTAAAAAATATATAGTGAAGAAACAGAGTTTCCTTCCCAGAGTCTCCCAGAAGTTACAAGTTAACCAACCCTTTGCAAGTAGTTTGCATACAATATATAGAATGTGCCATGAAGAGATAGAATTCCCAAGGGTTGGGGAGTTACTCGAATCATTACAAAATTGAGGTGCAAAGCCAACCATTAGCTACAGGTGTAGCGTTACAAACATGACAAATGGCTTGGGTGACTGTTTGCCTTCCTTTGCCACTTGGATAGAAGCCAATATGGAGTGAAAATAATTTAAATTCCACCTTAGGTGCTGAAAAATGAAGTGTAGATGAACAGGCCCAATTTGGAGAAGTTGCGAAGTGAAATTTTGCGAAATGGAGGTGAAATTGGAATTTTTTCCTATATGCACCACACCACATTCTATATGCGTTGTGCCACTTTGGAGCCTGTTTTGTGGCACTTGAAAAGTCTAAAATGTGCCCAAGTTTACTTGTTGGAAATCATGTCCTATCTACTTTCCAACCCAAGTGGAATTTTTGAATTTGGTGCTCATTTGCCCCTCCAAATCTTCATTCTCCCAAGACTGCTTCATGTGTGTCAAAATAGGGGCAGAGAGGCCATTTTTTGGGTGTTTTTGACCTCCTGGAGACTCTAATCATGCCCAAAGTTCTTTCCCAAGCACCAGTAGTCGTGATTTTGTATGCTGAATCCAAAAATGAAAGCCACTTGTCATTTGGAGCTCCCAATCCTAAGCGCCGCGCTAGTGGCATGACAACAGGGAGAAAAAACCTGTGTTTTGACCAAAAAATTATCATGTGACCAAAATTGTCCCAAATTTCTTGAAATTTGGGCTGGAGGTTCTCTATGACGTACTATGTTGGGCCACAGAGGCTTCATCTAAGATTTGAAGCCGATCTTTCTCCTTTTGCCTCTTTTGCCTTCTTTAGTTTTACCTTTAAATTCCTTATTCGTGCCTTTCAAACATGATTGCATGCCCAATAATGGTTTTTCATGTGCCTGAGCATGTACTTGTCCTTGTTCAATTTTTCCAACAACTCCTCTAAGTGGATGTTGATCCTCTCGAGCCAATTCTCTCGATCAGCCTCTATCTCCTGCTGAATAGGTGTCCTCTCATTTAGGCTTTGTTGGGCAGCCTGCTAGTCATCACGGATGTTTTGCCACCTCTATGAGGCCTCCTAGGTGCATGTACCTCTGTTGGTGAATCACTGTGTCTCCATCTCATACTCTGATGAATGCTCAGATGCCATGACTGCTGTGTGTACTGTACCTGGGCTGCCCTTTGGTGATGGTGTGAAACTAGGTGTTGTTGTGATATTTGCCACCAAGGGGAACAATGAAAAAGGGAGTATTAGGAGGGGAGTAATGTGATGGGAATAGAGGTTATGGGGAGAATTTTTTTTAGGGATATGTAGGGGGTTTTGGTATTTGATAAGGTAGGGTTTTGGGTATTTGATAAGGTAGGGTTTTGGGGTGTTATGTTGACAAATAAGAGGAGGGGATAGGGAATAGGGTTTGGTGGTGTTTTAGGGTAGGGATAATAGGGAAAATGAGAAAGGGGTGATAGGGAAAAATGGCAAGTAAGGGAAAAATGAGGGGTGAAAATGGAACCTTGGTGTCAACACCACAATTTGCAACCCTAGCAACAATGGCTTTTGGTGTTTTCTTGTGGTTGGTTTTATGATTTTTGTTGCAATTAAACATAGCCATGAACCACTATCACATTCACAAAAATTGATGAGAAACTACGATTTATACCCTACCAAGCAATTTGGAGGAAAATTTCAATGAAATTAAGGCATTTTAGCCCTGTGCGCCATGCCTTCCATGTGCACCACTCCAGTGTACATTTACACTGGAAAATTTCTCCCAGTGCGTCGCGCTCCCTCTGTGCGTCGTGCCCTTTTGCAGGAGTCTTTTGGAGGCCTTCCTGGTTTCCCAATTGGATTCAGGATAGTTTTTTGGAAGTTACTTTGAGTCTACTTTCCAACCTAACTGGAATTTTTCAATTTGGAGTTAATTTTCCCTATCAAAAATCAAATCTCCCAAGACTGGTCAAAATGTGCCAAATGAGGCTGCCTCAAGGCAGAGTACTGTTGCAATCAACGTTTGAAGGTTTTCCTCAACCCCAAATTGAGCTTATGATAGCTCATTGGAAAGTTATTTTCTTCTAGTTATCATTTTACTCATCAAGCAAGTCATTTGGCCAACCAAGCTATGAGAAAACTTGATTTTCCCAAGGTCACTTCAGAGGTGTATCAATTCTCCCAAGGCGATTATATTTTTAAAATTTCTCTAAAACCATGACACTTGTGTACAAAGTGAAGGAGGTTTTCCTTTCGTGGGCTGTTGTGTACAAAAACCTCTCTCAGGTTTCCCAAATTCTTCTTTGATTGCTCAAAAACATCATTTGAGTGAAACCTATCCTGATGTGTGGGACAAGGGATTTGTCGAAATGAAGTGAAATGAAGGGGATAGGGGGCTTATAAATTCTTGAGAAAATTTTGGGAAGTGGGGAGGGATGTTAGAAAGTAGGGGAAGGGGTCAAAAAGGGAAAAACACAATCCTAGCCTAGAAAATTGCCAAGTTGTAGCAAGAAACTAGGGTTTGTGCGAAAATGAGGAATTTGGGGGATTTTAGTGATGGGAAGTCTTTAATAAGGCATATTATGGATATGGGAAGGTGTATGAACATCAGGATACAAGATTTTCCGATGATTTGACCATCCAAGAGAAATTAACTTCAAAACCCTAGGAGAGGTAAAGGAACCTTGCCTAGGCGCAATTGAAGCATGAACAAGGTGTAAAATGACCCAGTGGAACTTGACATGATGATGAAAACCCTTTGAATGATGGTAAACTCAGTTTGAATGGTGACATCGAATGTCATTTGGACAACTTTGAAAAGGGTAAAATCAAACCCTAGACCTAATGCCTAGTGACCAAATTTTGCTTGAAGACTCACTGAAATGGAAAAATTTGACCTTGACACCTTAAAATCACTTTGTAAGAGCATGTTTGATCACTGGAGGAAGGCTGCAAAAGGCTGACACTAACATTGGCTCTAATGGGGGATGGTAGCTCCATCTCCTTGGAGGTGCCAAGAACTGTAGATCTTTGGGTGAGCAGACAGTGCCTTCTTCCATTGGGCTATGGAGTCAAAACACGAAAACTGACATTATGTAGACAGACTCTGACTGAAGACCGAAATTGAAAACCATAATAAAACCAGACATGACTAAATCCTGACTAACAAACTGGAAAGATGCTCATATTTGAGCTTATTCAGCAAACCTACTCTAATTACTCTTTCCACCATCCAATCAAGTGAGATGGAACAACCAATGCAACCAAGTAAGCATTATGGCTGATATTTGATTTCTTCCCAAATGCTTTCTGATGTGCTAGAAAAGGGAAGAATTGAAAAGAAATTCCCATGGAAACTTGGAATCAAGTTCACTGCTGACAAACTGGCAAAGCATGAATTGGCTGGATGACTTCAAGAATACTGCAAAATGATCTTCATAAGCATCGCCATTGATTTCCATTAACACATTACTGCTCTGGTCCAATTAATCTTCATAGCTGGATATTAAACTTTTCCTCACATATGCATTGTCTTTCTCTCATGATTGTAACAAGCGGTCAAAAGGATCCTGAATTTCGTGAAGAACTAAACTCTGTTGTTGATTCCAAACAGAACCAAAGACTCCTTTATCAATCTCCTCATATGACTGCAAACTTTGGTATGGGCTATGAAATGAACAATCTGTTAAACAAGACAATGAAGGTGACCCTTGAAACAGATGATTATCAACATTCTCTTTTGTCTCATGGTTGGCTGATGGAGAAGAAGTTTTACAGCAAACAAAATCTAACACATAATCAAAAGGATCATCAAAAACTTGAGGAGACTATTGCGATGTATCTATTGAAAATTTATGACATCCTATTGGTGGTTCAGCCTTTTCTTTAGAGATATTATGAAGATTCTACCTTATAAACTGAAATGCTTCGTAACACAAGGGTACAGAATCCTCTTGCATCATTAAATCATGTATTTCGGCTGCCTCGCCTTCATTTGTAATCTGACCTTGAATTGTGTTTGGTGGCTGCAAATCTGGTTCTGTATCCAAAATGATTTCATCAATCATTTCAGGGGAAGATTTATTATTAACGACCTACTAAAAAATTTCACCATCCGTCTCATCCTCAATATTAAAACTAAGAGATAGTTGATTTCCTACAAGCTTTTCATTTGCAGATTTACTATGCAATTTATCCCGCAAAACTGAAATGATTCAAAACATAAAGGTAAGGAATCTTCTTGTATCGTTTGATCATATAAGCCATCTTCTATGTCTTCTTGTGCAACCTGACTATTAATGGCATTTAGGGGCTAGAACTCTGAATATAAGAAGTCTGGAACAAAGTTTTCATCACCCTCAAGAGGATCCAAATCAAGATTTGTTGATAGCTGATGTCTGATTGCATGGAAATTATCTCTGATGAACTGACATAAATCAAAGCACAAATGCAAAGATCCTTCACTTACTTCAAAATCTGCTACACTTCCATCATCGTTTCCATAGCTGATATGCATCGGTTGATCACTGTACTCAAGCTGCTGTAAGTGAACTTCCTCATCCCACAAACTAGCTACTGATTTGTCTGCAAGATTAGCTTCTGTTTGTAGAGCATAATCATGATTCATCATCATCATACTGATCAAATTGAGGCAAATCGTCAGTATAAAACACGTCATCAAGCATACATGTCATATCAACAGGTCTTTCTTCTCCAATATGATCTACAAAACAATCCTTATGACTACTAAGATAAGAAACAAAATGTTTTGGATCAACCACCTATTCATGAATTTCATTTTCATCTTTTGCAATGACTTTCCTCACCATCTCTTCTACTGCACTCACCAAAATGTCAAGCTTTTCCTCTGAAGGTGTAGTTTTCTCTTGATCCACGTTTTTCATCTCTTCATCTTTCAGCCTTGCCCTTCTGATCAACAAATGAGCCTCTACATTCACTGCATTGTTCTACATCTCTTCAAGTGTTGCAACATTATTTTCTCTCAGCTGAAACTCCATTTCTGAATCAAAGGCACCCGGGTAGTGCAAGAGAGAAGATCCAGGAGGGGGTCTTATATCAACTGGCATTGAGTAATAAACTTGATTAAATCTGGTTAAAAACTGTTGTACTGTCTCCCCTGGTAGTCTTCTCAGCTGATTATACTCTTCTACAATAAGGAAAAGGTTCTGTCTGATCCTCCACATGTCAAGAAAAACTTCGATGAACTGCTGTAAAAATATAATGCTCGCATTAGGCAGGGCTTTGAACCAACTCTTGACTTTGCCTTGCAAAGAAAGAGCAAAAAACCTTATACTGATATCTTCTTCATCAACTTCAAAAAGGTCTAGAAAAGTCTCAACATTCTGCACATGTTGCTCAGCATTGACATTCTTACATTCACCGTCAAATCTTGGCAAGTATAGATCATAGTTTTTGGAGAAAGCATGAAAAACATAAGGTAAAACAAGAGGTTTATACCTATCTGGGATTATAACAGTTGTAGGAATATATACAAGAGCTATGGGATCGGTTTTGTTTTCTTTAGGCTCATCACTTTGCAGAGAATCATCATAAGGTGTAGGAAAAGTAAGGAGGCCAGGATCAAAGGAAAAATTAGTATTTACGCTTTTTGAACAAGTTGATTGAAGATTTTGATCACCTTTATCATACAACAAGTTCTAAAAAACTTTCAGGACAACCTCAAGAACAGCAAAGAAGTAATTCACAAGAAAGAAGAGTAGGTCCTGAATACCATTCCACTTTGGATACCCAGACTTTGTGTAAGATCCTTCCATTTTCACAGAGAAAGAGTTAGTCCTCCAGTGGAGTCACCATGAAGCACCGATTGCTGGGTTCTTCAGTGAATGGAGTCGCCAGGTGAATGATTTCAGTCGTCTTCTGTCTGATCGTTGTCCACCATCAACCATCAGATTTGAACTTGAGATATGTCGTGGGGCAAGACAATCTATAAGAAAATCATTTTGTCCCCAGTGGATTCACCACTATGTTAGCACCTAAATCTACCTTAGGCTGAAGGAAGGCAAAATTCAGGGTAACCACAAACCACACTCAGTCTGGTAGCTAGCCCTACCAGAAAAGGAGAGGGCTCTCTCCGAGTCACACTCAGTGAATAGATAAATGAAATGGCCTGAGATGAATTACAGCGAAATATTTATCTTAGGCTAGTAAATGAAATATGGATACAAGAAGTGATTTTTATGAATGACTGTGTTTCTGGGGTGGTATGGGACCAATGGACCTCAATGAATAGAGAATTTAATATAAAGACACAGATTACTTCGTGAGGAAAGATTGGCAGAGAGTCCAGCAATTTAGTTTGAAGCAACACGGAATGGAGAGATTGCTTAAGAGGGTGAAAAGCGCATGGGCAACATGAATCCTTTTCAACAGAAGAAGAACACTGAACATGAAATTTTCCCACAGGCAGAGCAATAAAATTGAATTCTACCTTATCTAACTTAGAAAATTTCACCGGAAATGAATATGAAATGAGCTATGAAACATAACAAAATACATATGAAACATAAGAGACACATTTGCTGCCCTCACAACCACATGAATCTCATGAAACAGAGCCGCTGCCTTGAATTAATCCTCTGTAATAAATATACAATGAAGAAACAAAGTTTCTTTCCGACAGTCTCCCATAACTTACAATCCAACCAACCCTTTGCAAATAGTCTGCATACAATATATAGAATGTGCCATGAAGAGATAGAATGCCCAAGGGTTGGGGAGTTACTCAAATTATTACAAAATGGAGGTGGAAAGCCAACCATTAGCTACAGGTGCAGCGTTACAAACATGACAAATGGCTTGGGTGACTATTTGCCTTCCTTTGCCACTTGGATAGAAGCCAATCTGGAGTGAAAATACTTTAAATTCCACCTTAGGTGCCGAAAAAATGAAGTGTAGATGAGCGAGCCCTCTTTGGAGAAGTTGCGAAGCGAAATTTCGCGAAGTGGAGGTGAAATTGGCCTTTTTTCCTATATGCGTTGTGCCACTTTCGAGCCTATTTTGAGGCACTTTCAGGAGTCCAAAATGTGCTCAAGTGTACTTTTTGGAAAGTCTATCCTATCTACTTTCAACCACAAGTGGAATTTTTGAATTTGGTGCTCATTTTCCCCTCCAAATCTTCATTCTCCCAAGACTGCTTCCTGTGTATCAAAATAGGGGCAGAGAGGCCATTTTTTGGGTGTTTTTGACCTCCTAGAGACTCAAATCATGAAAAAATTTCTTGCCCAAGCACTAATAGTCATGAATTTGTATGTTGAATCCAAAAATGCAAGCCACTTGTCATTTGCAGCTCCCAATCCTACGCGCCGTGCAAGTGGCACGACGCATAGGGAGAAAAAACCTGTGTTTTGACCACAAAATTACCATGTGACCAAAATTGTCCCAAATTTCTTGAAATTTCGGCTGGAGGTTCTCTATGAGGTACTATGCTGGGCCACATAGGCTTCAGCGAAGATTCGAAGCAATCATGCTCTTTTTTCCTCTTTTGCCTTCTTTAGTTTTTCCTTTAAATTCCTTATTCGTGCCTTGCAAACATGATTGTGTGCCCAATAATGGTTTTTCATGTGCCTTAACATGTACTTGTCCTTGTTCGCTTTCAACAATAGCTCCTCTATGTCGATTTTGATCCTCTCGAGCCAATTCTCTCGATCAGCCTCTATCTCTTGCTGAATGGGTGTCCTCTCATTTAGGCTTCGTTGGGCAGCCTGCTGGTCATCATGGATGTTTTTCCACCTCTATGAGGCCTCCTGGGTGCATGTACCTCTATTGGTGAATCACTGTGTCTCCATCTCATACTCTGATGAATGCTCAAATGCCATGACTGCTGTGTGTACTATACTTGGGCTGCGCTTTGGTGATGGTGTGAAACTAGGCGTTGTTGTGATATCTACCACCAAGGGGAACAATGAAAAAAGGGAGTATTAGGAGGGGAGTAATATGATGGGAATAGGGGTTATGGGGAGAATTTTTTTTAGGGATATGTAGGGGGTTTGGGTATTTGATAAGGTAGGGTTTTGGGGTGTTATGTTGACAAATAAGAGGAGGGGATAGGGAATAGGGTTTGGTAGTGTGTTAGGGTATGGATAATAAGGAAAATGAGAAAGGGGGGATAGGGAAAAATGGAAAGCAAGGGAAAAATGAGGGGTGAAAATGGAACCTTGGCGTCAACACCACAATTATGGAACCCTAACAACAATGGCTTTTGGTGTTTTCTTGTGGTTGGTTTTATGAGTTTTGTTGCAATTAAACATAGCCATGAACCACTATCACATTCACAAAATTTGATGAGCAACCAAGATTTAGAATTTGGAGGAAAATTTCAATGAAATTCATGCCTTTTAGCCCTGTGCGCTACGCCTTCCATGTGCGCCGCGCTAGTGTAAATTTACACTAGAAAATTTCTCCCAGTGTGTCACGCTCCCTCTGTGCGCCACGCCCTTTTGCAGGAGGCTTTTGGAGGCCTTCCCTGTGTCCAAATTGGGTGCAGGATAGCCTGTTGGAAAGGTATTTGTGTCAAATTTCCAACCCAACTATAATTGTTCAATTTGGTGTTCATTTTCCCTATCAAAAATCAAATCTGCAAAGACTGGTCAAAATGTGCCAAATGAGGCTGCCTAAAGGCAGAGTACTGTTACAGTCAACTTTTGAATGTTTTCCTCAACTCCAAATTGAGATCATTATATCTCATTGGAAATTTCTTTGTTTCTAGTTATCATTTGACTCATCAAGAAAGTGATTTGACCAAAAAAACTATGAGAAACCTTGATTATCCCAAGGTCACTTCAGAGGTGTATCAATTCTCCCAAGGCGATTGTATTTTTGACATTTCTCTAAAACCATGACACCTGTGTAAAAAGTGAAGGATTTTTTTCTTCCTTGCTCTGTGTTGGACAAAAGCCTCTCTTAGTTTTCCTAAATTCTTATTTTATTTTTCAGAAACATCATTTGAGTGAAACCTATCCTGATGTCTAGGACAAGGGATTTGTTGAAATGAAGTGAAATGAAGGAGATAGGGGCCTTATAAATTCTTGAGAAAATTTTGGGAAGTGGGGAGGGATGTTAGAAAGCAGGGGAAAGTGGAATCTCAGAAATTGAGTGAGGGGAAGGGGTCCAAAAAGGCAAAACACAAGCCTAGCCTAGAAAATTGCCAAGTTGTAGCAAGAAACTAGGGTTTGTGCGAAAATGAGGAATTTGGGGGATTTTAGTGATGGGAAGTGTTTAATAAGGTATATTATGGATAGGGGAAGGTGTATGAACATTAGGATACAATGTTTTCCGATGATTTGACCATCCAAGAGAAATTAGCTTTAAAACCCTAGGAGAGGGAAAGGAACCTTGCCTAGGCGCAACTGAAGCATGAACAAGGTGTAAAATGACCCAGTGTAACTTGACATGATGATGAAAACCCTTTGAATGATGGTACAATCATTTTGAATGGTGACATGGAATGTCATTTGGACAACTTTGACAAGGGTAAAATCAAACCCTAAACCTAATGGCTACCGACCAAATTTTGCTTGAAGACTCACTGAAATGACAAAATTTGACCTTGACAGCTTAAAATCACTTTGTAAGAGCATGTTTGATCACTGGAGGAAGGCTGCAAAGACTGAAAATAACACCTTCCACATCAATTTCCCCCACCTCCTCCATATCAATATCGTCTGCGTGCACATGGAGTTCTTCAACCTTGGCTTCAGGCACTAGGTCAATCACCTTAACCTTTTCCTGCACAGTGGGCTTTCTTGTCTATGGGTGCTTTCTAGGTGATGCACACACCAGCTGTTGCGCTTTTTGTTTATCCTTCTTTGATTTTGGACCCTCTTAGGTCGGAGTAGGCCTCGACTTGGGTTTCCTGGGGGATTTAGGTACGTCTTCCAGTACTTCTACACTTCCAACCTCCGAGGTAGCTCCTTGAGCTTCCATTACAATGTCCAGAGCAGTTCCTTCGGCTGCCATTACTTCTTCTACACTCAGGGTTTCTGCAGGCACTGACATTATGCTAGAAAACAACACTTGTGTCTCTCTGGGCAACTTCTCAAAAATACAGTTTGCTATCAGGGCTTCAAAGAGCTCAGGTTTCATAAGCGCCTAAGAGCTTAATACCTCAATTCTCAAAATGCCAAGTGTTTTTCGCTTGGCAACCACCTGTAATTTATAGGCATTTTGGAATTCAAATTTGACGATTCCCCCCATAATCGTTCATAAATGCGGGATTGGCGGCAGATTTTCACAAATATTTCCCTTAAATCCTGACTTAAATGCCACCCCCCCGGGTCCATTTGGTCATTTTTTGATTGTCAAGTCATGAACAATGACCATAACGGTCACTTTTTCGCTGCCCTGCATGGTTCCTTCTCAGGCAGCATAGCTCCCTGCACGTGTCTCGTGACACTATGATATTTCTCCATTCTTTGCAATTCCCCAACCCAGGCAGTGTATTTTATATTCCCGTGCCTCCTTTCAGTTGCTTGGAGCATTAAGACTATGCTTCCATCATGTAGTCATCTAGATGGACTTCCAATGTGTGGATTCAATCGATTGCCATTCACCCGTCTAGGGAATGGTTCTCCATTCAATTTTACCAACTGAACTGATCCACCATCAGTAATCTCCTTGATGACATAGGGCCCCAGCCAATGCATCCTAAATTTCCATGGAAATTTATCAAACTTGTTGTCATATAACAAAACAAAATCATTTACCATGAAGGTGCGCAGTTTGATGTGTCGATCATGCCATGCCTTTTCGTGCTACTTTTGAACTTGTTGATGGAATCTAGCTAGAAATCTATATTCTTCAAGCTCTATTAGCTGCGTGAGCCTCTCCTCCAGGGCTCCGTCATCTACCACTCCTCTGAATTCTGCTATACGCAGACTAGGCACAATGTACTCCATCTACATCACAGCTTCCACACCATAAACCAATTTGAATGGCGTTTGTCTAGTCAACTTCTTGCAAGTCATTCCATAAGCCCATAGCACCACGGATACGCAAACATCCCAGTAGTTTCTTGGAGCATTGTAAACATTTGTGAGTGTGCTATCCAATATTTTGTTAAACCCCTCCACTGTCCCATTAGCCTATGGATGATAGGGCATGCTCTTCTGATGGTACACTTGAAACTCCTACGTTGTCATGATGATCGTCGCATTGAGAAAGTGTGTACCGCAATCACTCATTAGAATTTTTGGACAACCAAACCTTGTCAGTATGTACTCAAAAAATAAATTTTCAGTTATTGTGCTCGTATAGTCTTTCACAGGTTGCGCCTCCGGCCACTTGGTTAAATATTCAATCATGGTGATGATGTATCATGCACCTATCTTATTTCCTTGCGACTGAATTGGTCCTACAAAGTCAATTTCCTACTTCTCGAAGGGTTGTAGTCATACCTGTAGATTTAGTGGTAGCTTATCCTTGTGCGAGAGCCTACCCAACCTTTGGCATGCGTCGCATGCCCTACAATATGCTTTTGAATCCTTATGCAAGGTTGGTCACCATAACCTAGCGTGTAGGATTTTCTGCGCTGTTTCTTTTTCTGCGTAATGACCTCCCGCGGCTCCGTCATGAGCCTCAGCAAGGATTTTATTTTGTTCAAACTCTGGCACATATTATCATAATATTTCTCCCATTTCGTACAAGTGCCTTGCAATGACAGAAAAGTCTGCCCCACACACCACTAGTTTCTTCTTTGGTTGATTTGTATATCCTTCCGGATTCGTGCTTGTCATTAGGAAGTGTATAATATATTCAAAGTGATTGTTTGTGATGTGTACTATAAAGAGTTATGCGTCAGGTAGCCCTTCCTCCAAATTAGTAGGTTCCTCTCCCATTTCGATGCGCGACAGGTGATCGAATCCAACATTCAAACGTCTTGGTTTCACAATAACTTCAAAATCATACTCCTGGAACAACAACAACCACCTACATATATTGCCCCCCAACACAGGATTGTTGACCAGGTATTTCAATGCGGAATGGTCTATATACATCTTAAACTGTCCACCCAACAAATAGCGCCTGAACTTCTAGATCACGTACACCATAGCTAAGCCTTGTGCTCTGTTGTGGAACAATTATTTTTCACTTTGGACAACTTCCTGCTTGCAAACACTATAGGATGATCTAAGTCCCCTTCACTAGCCCGTGTGAATACTCCTCCCAGTGCAATACATGATGTGTCCACATGCACATGAAATTCGTTCTTCCAATCTGAGAAGAATAGGATCGACATGGTGACCATCTTCTCCTTCAGCACATCCAAGCTCTTCTCGCATTCTTCATTCCAACAGAACGCAACATCCTTTTTCAACAATTTTTCCATTGGTGCGGTAATCTTGGCATAGCTCTTGATGAATTTCCTCTAGTATCCCGTATGCCCCAATGTTGCATGCAACTATTTCACACTCCTTGGCGCCTCCAAGTTGATTATGACCGTGATCTTAGCTGGGTCTACCATCAAACCTTTTTTGCATACCACATGGGCCAGCAAGATCCCGAAAGGGATGCAAAACAAACATTTCTTCAGATTGAGCACAATCTGGTATCTCAAGAATGTATCTAGCATCAAGCATAGACTTGCCACATGTCACTTCACCAGTCCGAACACTGTCCAATCATTGAAGTATACCTCCATAAATTTATGAATAAAATCCTTGAATGCCACGATGACTATGCGTGAAAAGATCATCGGCATGTTATTTAGCCCAAAAGGCATCACAGTATACTAGAAGCATCCCCATTTGGTTGCGAAAGTTTTCTTACTTCTATCCTCCAGTGCGATCTTGATCTGATGGTACCTAGAGAACCCATCAGTGAACGAATACGCTTCTTGGCCACCAACATTATCTAAGACCTCATTGGTGAATGAGTTTGGGAAAGGATCATGTATGCAAGCATCGTTCAACTTCTTGAGGTCTACGCATATCCTTATTTCTTCCTTCTGCTTCTTTTCCTGAACCACTATTGGAATTACCCAATCAAATTCTTCCACTGGTTCAATAATACCCATCGCGAGCATCTTATCTAACTCAACGCAGACCCTTTCCCTATACTTCGGGTTAAGCCGGTATGATCTTTGTTTCACAAGTTTCACATCCAGCTTTAGGGTGATCATCATGACACCTAGGTCTCTCATTATCCCTTTCAGATTAGACAACTTCATGGGGAATAAGTCCTAATATTCACGGAGCAGTTCGGCAAAGTTATCTACTCTTGTGTCATCCCAATAATCTCCAATCTTTGCAAACTTCGATTCTGCCTCCGTGCCAATGTTCACCTGCTTGGTCTTGAGTGGCTCAATTATGTCTGGGTTCTCTAGATGTGGTCCTTCAACTCGATAATGACATTCAGTCTCCATGATATTAATCTTCCTTGGGTCTTCATCTTCTTCTTCTGTTGTTACATTATAACACTCTAGTGCATGGCTTAGTTGGGTAGTCCAATCAGGTTGAATCATGTCTAGAGGATCCTATGGTAACCTAAAGATGGTTGTCTTAACCTCCTACAATGCTTCATCAATGGATTCAAATCCATCCTCAAAATTGAATGTCATCAGAAATCCTTGTTGCAAAACATCTCATCCTTTAGTGCTATGATGAAGTTCTATCTCCAAGTACCAATTCATTAGTATAACCTCCAAGGTATGACAAAATAGATGGACCCACCTCGGCTGAGGCTTTGCTCCATATGCTTCAGTCCATTTGGCCAAATGGTCGCTCAGATAATTCCTCCTGTCATACTTTTCTATTAGTCGTACCTTTGAGTGGCCAAAGCGTATGCTTATCATCCTTCTATATTCGCGCCAATCCTTGAAACTGACCTTGTGTGTACCCCACCATCTTGCAGGTGTAGCGCACAGTGCCCAATCTAATGCTTGGAAGTGATGCTTCTTAGGTACTTCCCTTCGAATGCATTCAAAATGTGATCAACATTAGTTAACCCATCATAGTGAGGCAAATTTATTACCTCTGATGGTACACAACACAACGTCTTGGTCATCATATTACATGTAGTGTAGATACTTCATGCAATCGGTAATACTAGTGCTCTAGTTCTTCATCTGAATTTGATGTGTAAGAGCTCTTGCAGTCCCACACCGTTATCTTGTAAATCTGGTTCAAATCTTCATCACTTTCATAATCAGAGTCCAATTCTGTATAGCGCGGTCTTCTATAGGATCCAGTGGCACCACTACGCGAAGTAATTTCTTCTCAAATATCATCTTTCAGTTCTTCTGGTTGATTACCCCATTCATGTTAGTGGCCCAATCGATCCCAAGGAGCACAGGGTAGGGAATGTTATCATCCACAATCTCTATTACTTCAAAATATGCTTGTTAGACAAAAATATCGTCACCTTGATTATTTGCAGTCGGTTTAGGTCTATCACCACCTATACCAGCTTCCTAAGAAAGTCTCAAACCTCAGCTCTTCAGAACAAGCTTTAGAAATGAGAGAAAGACATAGAAAAAGTAATGTAACTATGGTTCCACACTTTGTCTCACTTTTGCCTGTGGGCCCGCACCTTTTGTTCAGGATATCTGCGTATTAATATGCTCTGTATGTAAATGGGAGGGTGCGTACCCCTGTGAAAGTCAAAAGGCACAATTTTTATCTTAAAAAACTCATCTTGGGTTAATTCTAGAGTTTTCTAGAAGCATTTGTTACTGGATTGTTCGCTCCAAGTGGTTCATGCATCCCATCATAGGAGGAACTAATCCCTTGTTGGGAGGAGCAATCCCTTTGAAGAAGGATTCTATCCCTTTGAAGGAGGAGCTGGTAACTGATCTCCATTGCACTATAAATTGAGGCATTGGGTCAGTGGCCAGAGAGGTTAGAAGCTGAACTTTTGAGGGTAAATGCTAGTGAAATCAAGACTTCCTATTTGAGCTTAAGAGGAGAGATCACATACCGTTTTGGCCCCATTAGGGAGTGAGTGAAGCTTGTCAAAGTAGAGGAGACTTCTTGTTGGACCCTGGAAGGAGCTTGTACAACGTCAAGGCAAAGGTTGTAAGGTTCTTTTCTTTTGAATTAATACAATCAAGCTCATTTTTTTCAACAAGTATCTTATGCTATTTGTTTCATGGACTCCTTGACTTTCATGTTAAATATGTTTTATAATATTGGATATTCAGGTGCTATTTAATCGTTTGCCTTGTTTGTGCTTGCAGGTTTGCGACGAAGGAACTTACTTGGATCAAAGGAGCAAAGGCATCTCCGAAATTGCGTTGGACATGAGGTAGGCCCTTAAACACATTTGTTTACCATTATTTATAAAGCGCATTTAGAGAAAGATAGTGTCTGGTTGGTTTGTTTGTCACTAGGTCTTCATTAGATTCTAGGAAGGTCTATCTTGTCCGCAAGATCGACTAATTCCGCGTGACAAAATGGCGACTCCGCTGGGGACTTGATTGTTTTCCTCGCTTTACTTTGACTTGAGAAACTTGCCTTTTTGTTTCTATTTTTAGCTTGTTGTGTGTGGCTGTGGGTAGACTTAGTTGATTTAGCTTTGTTTTTTATTTTTCATTACTTTAGTTGAAGTCCGCAGTCTGCACTTATATCACAGTGCGTACCTGTACGCACTGTGTCTTTGTGCACAGAGCGTACTCGCACCTGGGTGAGCTTTGCACCTGCGTACCCTGCTAAATTTTTGAAATTTTTTATTTTTTCTCTTTCAGTTAGTTTTATTTTGTTTTTCTACTGGTCATCCTCTGCCCATGCCTGCATGTGACTGGTTGAAATCTTTACTTGGTTTAATTTCATTAGCATTAGGGTTTTAGGTGAAATTCCTAGAAGTTTTGCTTGTTGGGTTTGTTTTTCAATTTGGTTGTGTAGTGGCTCTGAGCTTAGAGGCTATAGGGACTTCAGATCACCTTAGTGTCTACCAGTCTTCTTGAGAGCCTGACCATTTGTGAAATCTCCCCTTGTTGAGAAATCCGCTTTGAGTTTTCTCTTTACAAAACTTCGACAAGCTTGTGATTGAAAGTGTGGATTTCATTTTTAAAAAAGGAATACAAAACTGGTTGTTCTTGACTTATTTGTGATTTTGAACAAATTAGTCCTTCGTTTGCTTGTGACCAAGTAAAACATCCTAAAAAATACTTTTGTGAGCTTTTTACTTCAAATAGGTTTTTTGTTAGTTTGTAGATCTTAAGTTTGCTTCATTAAATAGTTTTCTCAAAGATTTGCTTAAGTTATAGTTTGAAATGTTTTTAATGAAAAATGAAAGGTCTCTTTTGAAAAAGCTCGTTCTTAGTAGCATTTGAGTTTTCAAATGAAAAGAGAACTTCTTGTCAAAATAATTAGTTGTCTCGTTTTTTAGTGCATTGAAACGAATACTCTTCTTTTGATTTGATCGTTAAAGAAGATTTATGTTTTTAAAGTATTTGCATCTTCCAACTCTTTCTTAGCTAGAACTTCATTGAAGAGAAAAGATTAGTTAGTCATCTTAAGTGCATCTTTATAGTGATTTTGTGTCGAGTCTTTACACCATAAGTTTCATCTCCATCACCTTTTGACTTAATCAAAACCACTAAAAATCACGCTTAATATAAAATCAATCTAGAAAATTTTTTGTTTCTAGGGCTCTGATACACCAATATAGCTTAGGCTAGTATCTTGGAGTAGGGAGTAATTAACTCTCCAAGATAAGTAAAACAAACAAGTAGCTTTATCTTGTGGTAGGAGAAATCCAATTATTGCATTTATGCTCTGGGAAAGCTTCTCTTAAAGGAGAAGCACGAGATCGTGTCCGAACCAGTGTGGGAATCAATCCTTCCTCATTGGGAACGACGCCAGATATTCACGTATTACAAACGGTAAACCTCGGATTATTGTCAAGGAGCCTGGGGTCACTTGTTGGTAAACCTCGGTTTATTTTGAGGAGCCTTCAAGGGGATTGAGCTTGCTACTCTGCCCTTGAGTGCGTATCGGACTATAGATTGTTCCCCAGGTGTATTTTTTTTCTGTTGTTAACCTTAGTGTCCATATTCTCTAGGATTCTTCGTAAGCTGACGGTGGCGGGAAGATCCCACTGTACCTGGAGCAGACGTCGGCTAGACTCTTTTGGATTTTCTGGTGGGTTCTCTTCACTCGAGACGGTTAAGTGGAGGAACTTGGTCCAGTCTATTCATTAAGCAGGTTGTCGGGGTAACTGTTCCAACAGCTATTTCTGTATCGAACTCTGCGACGTTGGATTTCATCACCAACTAGTGTTTTCGGTCCAGAAAGTTACTGTTTATGTGTGTTTGATCTCTTAGATTCTTTAGCCGTGTGCTTCAAATTTGTTTGGTTCTTTAGAGACTTTAGGTGATTTTCATTGAGATTTTACTTTGTTTGCGTGTGAAGTATTTAAAAGTTTTTAGCTGTGGCTAAATTACTGAGACATTCCCGTAGGCTTCGGGGTGAATCCCCTGAGTTTGTTAATGTGGCTGATTTACCGAGGACTTCTCGTAGACTTTGGGGTCAACCTCCTGAAGAAATACCAAGCTACATTGAAGGCTTGAGAGTTCTCGTATCTCCCAGTAGCGGTAGAAATCAATCACCTGAAGAAGGAGAACCTTCTTTGGTAGAATATTCTGATTCTCAACCCATAGTAATTTCAGAGGTTACTGGTAGCATTTTGTCTACTAGTGATATAGGTGAAGAACCTGACGTGTCTGAACCCGAACCTGAAGTTGCTCCTACTCTCGTATCAGAGTTTGTTTCTCCGACTCCTAGTGGTCCTAGTTCTCCTAGGGTAGAAACCGTAATTACTCAAGATCTTCCCGCTAGACTCATAGCGATCGAAGAACTTGCTATTGCGGATATCGAAGAAAGCTTCCCTTTTCCGGATAATTGACCTATTTTAGAGTTTAGGGAGCGTGAATTGATTTTTTATAGTCCGCCTAGGAGTACTGATTGGTACCGTTCGCTGACCAATCTTTTAGAAAATCCGGGACTTAGTTTTACACCACCTCGCATTTTTTATCACCCTTCACCTAGAGGTCATTATCCTGCATTGAATATGTCTAGTCCGTCATCCATGTATTCCCAATCTCCGGAAGCCTATTTATACGGCGGTCTTTCTGTTCCTGCTGGGTATCAGTCCATTTCTGATACTTTTTCAGGAGCATCTCCTCGTCCTATCGAACAAAAGTTGTTAACTGGAAGTAGTGGTCCTAAACAGTTGAGTG
>APFE030877991.1:0-16428 GCA_000404065.3 Pinus taeda
CCAGGCAGTTCTATGTGAAAAGCTCAAAAACAGGCATAACTAACTTCATTTCTCGATCTCCCCCAAATCATTAACTAATTTCCCCAAAAGAGGTCAAGATCTCCTTGATACCTCTTAAGTTCCATCATTTTCATGTCATTAGCTTGGGTGAAGCTCTCGTTTACTCAAAGAAATTCCATACCCTCTGTATAAGATTCTATTCCCTTGTTGCAGCCTAAGATCTCCCAAACTTAGCGCTTTCTTACCATCTCCATATTAACTACTCACAGTATTATTTAACTCCCTATATTTTCCCGTCCCCCTTCTAAAACTATGTAAATCATCCCCTATGTAAATATCCCTCCCCTTGCTTGAAAAATAACAATAAGTATCCCCGGGAATTGCTCAGTTTGTCTGAAACTTGGCAAGAGCCCTCACGCTGCCCCTTCAAACCATCTTCTAAATACAATGGACTCCTTCCAATGTATAAAATCCCTTTTTAGGTTATCGGACCCCTTCCAAAGCCTCAAATGCTTTTCTAACGCACTTACTCACTTCTTCCGACCACAATAGACCCTTGACGATTTCCTTAACAGTCTGCAAATCCTAGTAAGCCAACTCGCATCGCTAGATCACAATATCTCACCATATAAGTTATGCCCCATCCATTGTTACCCGACGCGATATCGCGATATCGGCGATCGGCCGTCGAAAGCATCACATGTCCAACTAAAATACCCCCTCGTTCCCCACCAACGCGATATTGTGATCGGATTGGAAGAAGTTCATCGCATCACCTTTAAATATGAGCACCCCACCACGTCACATTTGTACCAGGGACCCACTGCTGACGTCAGCAGGCTGACGCCATCCGCCGTATTGCTGCCATCATGCTCACATCAGCAGCCAAAAAACTGAAAATTCATGCAGGAAGAAAAATTGCACTTCGGAGCTCCAAAACAAGAAACAAAGGCAGTTTTCGATGCGCGATTAGCGCGACGCTACGGGAAATAGGCCGTTTTGGGGAATCTTTAGGGAATCTTTTGATTCCTTGGCCCGTTTTGCGTCGAAAAGCCTGAAATCGCTCGATTTTGCCAAATTAATCCGGTTTAAAGACAGGAAAGGACCAGAGACAGAGATTAAAGAGTATCAGATCAAATCAACATGGAAAAATCATGTCAAAGAGTATCAGCAAGCGGCAGAAACCATCAATGTAGTGGAAAAGAGTATCAGCGAAGATCTTAACAGCGGCCCAAAGCAGGAGAACATTTAATACCTTCCAGCAAAGTCAAAGAAAGAGGGCGAAGCCACTCAAAAATCCTCAAATCATGGTTATTGCACATTTAACTCACATCAGAACAGAACTACACATCCCAAAGCACAATTATTCTAGCAGTACTGCATCGAGCCTCTAAGGGCCACATTGCACTCTTTTTGATTCAGTTTCCTCTAGCGCAGCCCAAAGGACTTGCCTGCATTTAATTCCAGCGACACTTAGGTTTTAGAAAAGCTTTTCGAGCAGGCCTGTTTAGGTCAATTGTAATAAATAACTTTCTGATATTTTGCTTATATATACCACCCTGAAACATGGAGGGTTGGTTGGTTAGTGAGTCGAGGAAATTGATTAATATTTATCTCGACATTTTCTTCAAGCAGAGACCCACACTGTAACTATCATACTTTCTATAATCAGAGACTGCTGAAAGCATGGATTTCGAAATTGTTTGATGTGTTTAATTGGCCGCGGAGTGATTATGGAATTCCTATGCTTCCACATGGTTCAATAAGTTTTTCTCAACTCCGTTAATTTTCATGTTTTGTTTTACCACCGTTCCGCTATCTAAATTGCAGAAAAGAAGAATAGCTTAGGATTTGTTTAACTACACCTTAAGCTCAATTTCTGCATTTTTTTCATGTTTTCATCAGAAATAGTTATGAACATGTATACTTAAATGATCTTGTTTACGCTTTTTCTTTCACATATGAATGAGAGTTTAGGAATTCTTCGCTGCTCCTAGATAACCATTCATTCACTTCTCCTCTTCTTCAGTTTGATGAAAGATTCTCCTTTGCCTTTCATCTCTGATTGTCATTCCATCCTTTCAGTAGATTGATAATTGTAGCATGTGTGGCTATCATGCTCCTTAATCCTCTTGTGGCCAAGAAAACGCAACAGCAAGCCTTAATCCATGACTCCATGCCCAATGGTTTGAAACCTATCACATCTTACCTTGCCTCTTTGCTTGAGATTTCTACCTTCCATCCAAACCAAACAGAAAAAACACCCTGAGCCCAAAGCTAGCCTAAAATCGTCAACAAAGTTGAATCATTAAGAGAGAGCCCTCTCTAATTGCAGGTGGGCTAGAACCTGCAATCCAAAGATTGGTTTGTGGTTACCTCGGCCGTATCCCTAAATAGGAGCCTAGGGAAAACCTGAGTGATAACACCAAGTATTGGAAATTAGAAAATGAAAAACCAATGGAAAGGTATTGATGTGAAGGTTATTTTAGTGCCCTCAGAATTTGGATATGGGCACTAATTTGGAAAATAATTTTCCCCTTCTAGCTACAAGAGTATAACACCATCATGAAGACTTGTAGCATGGCTGGAATCACTAAAGCATGGGTTGAGTTGAGTACGATGGATAATGAAAATTTGATAGCCAATGACATAAAATGCCTCAAAGAAGGCACTATTTTAGATTATGATATTGAATGTGACTAAAAAATGCTAATACAACTATGATGAAAATAGTAAAACAAGATACACATGGATGGTGAAATACTATGAATAATGAGGAAAAACCATAGAATGAGACAACCGTGCTATATATTTTCCCATATGCAATAAATTCAGTGAGAAAATCTCTTTAACCTCGCGTTTACTAATTTTCAATGAAATATTAAACACTATACATGAATTTATATGTTATATATACACATGGGTGTGATGTCTATGTATGTATGAATGTGACGTATGTATGCATGCTTAATGATTTCATGATGATTGACAACAATTTTTTTATAGTTATTTTGATTCTCGAAGACAATTATATATATATTTGTAATACTGATTGTGCAGAGGATAAATTGTTAGAAGAGTTGTTGTGGATTTCATAGATGTACCTTATGTAGGTTCTATACGAGTGGATCCATGGGTGGATGTCACAATACCATGGGTGAATGAATACCATGGGTGGATGCCACTTAGAATACCATGGGTAAATTCGAGTGGTGGATGAATACCATGGGATGACCCCATTTTCTATTTGGATCATTCCTCCCTCATTAAGAAGCAATGGTCCCCATTGGTTGAATTTCCCTTCTATGTCGCCTTTTTTGAATATGAGGAACCACTGAATAGAATGGTTTTATGTGGTTAAGCCATAACCATGATAAATGGATGTCCAAGGATAGACATACCATGTAATGCTTGTGACCAACTCTCATAATGATAGTTTGCGGCCTAGAAAATGGACTGCAATGAATTGTGGGTTTGAGGATGACCCATAACCATGATGAACAAAGGTCCGAGGATAGAGATACCATGTAATGATTGTGACCAATTTTGATACTCACTATGTGCAGCCTAGCAAATGGGCTTCGATGAAGTGTGGGTTTGTGGATGACCCATAACCATGGCAAACGAAGATTCGAGGATAGAGATACCTTGTAATGCTTGTGACCAACTGTGATACTAATAGTGTGTGGCCTACCAAGTGGACTTCAATTGTAAGGATTGTGTGTCGTTTACCCATAACCGTGATGTTGGTTGTTGATGAAATAGAAGGTGCCTACATAGCCTCGTGTGCAAGGGCACGTCTAAAAAGAATCCAAGATGAATGTTGCTATGTTGAAACTAATGAATTTGAAGTAGGTGCCTACTAAAGTGTGGTGGGAGGATAAGTCTCCAAAGGGAACCGACTCCAAATGCTGGAAATAAATGAGTCAATACAACTTAGAAAATTTATTATAACTTGTTTTTGGAAACAAGAGGTTATTTTTCATCTTCCCATGTGTTGGAGATCGTTATGTGGAAACTTTAGAATCTCATATTTGTGTTGCAACTTTTCGGTCATCAGAAAAGATCTGAAAAAATAGCTTATTTTAAATCAACGATATCTCCCACATCTTAACTCTCACTCGACCCATTTTTTTGAAATTGCATTATTTTCCAAGAGGACATTAGATCTGTAATGATTGTTATGAAATTATGCATAAAATCACAAAAAATGATAGGAGAGTAGTCGTCCACTAGTTGTCATCACAAACAATTCTACAACATAGCTGATTTTAAATCAACGATATCTCCCTCATATGGACTTCAATTGAGCCATTTTTTTTTTTAATTTGAGTATTTTTTCCAAGGAATGAAGACATGTTATTCGATTTTGTAAATTTTTTGCCAAAAGTTTTATATCTGATCTACAAACTTGCCACCCAAAAACATTCGTGAAAAAAAAATGAAAAAACAAAAATTCTTCGTGCTTGGCCCAAGAAAATGCTTTGTCGAGGACGTAGAACATACCTGAAGTCTGTTGAATATTTATAAAAAAAATTAAATTGTAATATGCATCAAACTGTCATCCCCATGGAATCATAACATGCTCTAATACCACTGGTCCAGATTTTGTGGGGAGGCCCCCAAGGTGTGAAAAATTATAATGCTAGAAAGAAAATGAGAGAACACATAGAAAATAAAACCAGAGAGAAAATTTTTATTGAAACGAAGAATAATTGTCAAAGCTACATTGTGGTGGACAAACTGTCCTTATGCAATAGCACGGGTCAATTGCATGGGTGAATAAATACCATGGGTGGATGTCGCAAAACCATTGGTAAATACCATGAGTGAATGAATATCATGGGTGGATGTCACTTACGATACCATGGGTGGATGCCACTTATAATACTATTGGTAAATTCCATGGGTGGATGAATAACATGGGTGGATGAATACCATGGTTTCATGCCATTTTTATTTGGATCACTAAGGAAAAAGGAGATTGGGATGATCAAGCCCTCAAGAATATAGAAGAAAAGTTGGAAGATCTTCTAGATGAGCATGGTAGAGGATTCATATCATATGAGGCAAAATCTCATCTCACTGACTTAGAGACTCAAAGAACTAAGATTCTTAAAGACCGAAAAGAATCTTGGTGAATTAGGAGTCAAGCCATTTGGTTAAAGGATGGTGATGACAATACCAAATTTTGTCATAATTCTGTAAAGGGAGAAAGAGGAGTAACGCTCTTTGGAACATGCCCATGGAGGATGGTCATCTTTCCTCACCCTTTCACTAGCGTGCCCATCTCGTCAATTCACACTTCCAACAATTGTTCATGGTTCCCCATGGGGTATCCATTGAAAAAATAGTTTGGATAGTTCATCTATTCCCTTGGCTTGTTGACCATTAAAACTCTGATGACCTTATCAAGCTAGTTACCATGGGTGAACTAGAGAGAAAAATTAAATGGTTCAAAAAATATAATAGCCTTCGCCCATATGGGTGGACCATTGAATCATATATTTCTTTCTTCGACATTGTTGGACAATATCTTCCTAATGTGGTGGAGGAATGTAAAATTATTGGTCGTATGTATAAGGCTATCAACTCCACCTTTATATATCCCATCCCCAAAGTAGACTGCCCCAATTATTGTGATGATTTTTGGCCCATCTCCCTCTCTAACTACCTCTACAAAATTATTGCGAAGATTATTTCCAATCACCTTAAGCCCATCCCATACTCTCCATGATGCCGCCTCATGCTTCTTTGCTAAACACTCTACAATGAAGCTAACCTGTTCATTGGCTTTGGAGGAATTGTAGCAATACCTTCATCATTCTTCCTTGCCCCAATGAAATACCCCATGGATGTACTTAAACTAAACTCTCATGTAGTCATCCTTCATAATGAAATTTGAGTCATATGGGTTGAAGCTTCATAGGTCGAACAGGTACTTCTTCATTTGTCCTACTTCAACATCTACTTGCTTGATACTCCAGATCTCATATAACCCGATCCATAACAGAAGAGCGCGCCATGGTACTTTATTCTTCCACTGTATTCTAGTTGTCAATCCTACTATGATGTGATATGATACTTCTTGAATGACAAGTATGTCCAAGGCAAGCTTTCACAGAACATGCAGAGGGTTCTCCACATTGAATAATTAGATGAAAGTGTTGGAAGCTGAGGCATACCCATCTGCAATGCATAACAATGCCTCCATTGCTTCCTTTCACAAGTAGGCTCGATCATATTTGAATATCAACCTGTACATTATGCTGGCAAAATGGTCAGCAAATCGTATGATCACTCCTCTGAAGCTGTATTCGGGTACAGAATGAATGTAGAATGTAGGAAGACATGTAAATCTTTGCATGCCTGCCTTCAGGTAACTGTCGAGTTGACTTTTTCTTTCAGTTAGTGAGTATGCTAGACTAGTTGCTTGGTCTTCCTTCTCTATCGAGTTGGTCAAGTACGATCACCCAATTATGAGGAAAGGTTTTGGTGCTTTCTTGGTGACACAGTTGAGATGTGAATAAGACTAAGTATTCATACGCCTTTCTCAATGTATTTGTCTTGTACATCTGATTAGGTGTCATGTGAAAAAGAGTTCGGTCCTTTACCCAATCCTTCAGAATGTCTCTAGAGTGAACGATGTTGTTGGGCAAGCTGAATGGAGGGGTAATGACAGTCACAGGGTCAAACATCTGATACATCTCATCATAATCTCAAGCCTAGAAGGTTGCGAACATGTCCCACTGACATTGCTCAAGGTCATCATGTCGGGGTTAGTGTGAGAGTTCATCTAGTGAATCATGTCTGCACATGGAAATGCGGCATATCTGCATGCAATCTGGTACAATCTGGACTTGTGAATGTTCACGTACACTTGGCAGTCTTTGAGGTCATCCTCAAAAGTGTCTCTGAATGTTTGATTAACCTCTTGCCACTTCAGTTTGATGTCCTCGTCTAGATATAGCTTTGTATCTCGATAGATCAACACACTAGAGGACACTTTCTCAATGTCTACTCTAGATGCAACTCCATCACTGCCTTGTGATCCTATTCTCTTGGGATCCATTAAGATAGATGAACACCTGAAAGTTCTAGAAACAAGAAACATGCATGGAAAGAGATATGTTAGTGAAAACAAAGAAAATACAAGAAATGACACAACACATACCTAGGAAATTGATGAGTAAGATTGCACAAATTTTACAGGGAGGATGGGTGACTAGCTGCCATAACTACAAAAAAGCTAGTCTCGGTTATTTGGGAGGTAGGACTGGTTGTTGGATCTGCGAAATGAACTATCCAGTCAGGAAATTGGTTACTAGGATTTCACAATGCATAATTCCAGCTTGGAAGGATTACTGGCTGAGGGATAGATTTCCGCAATTTCTTTGACCAAGTAGCCATTATCCTCTAAAAATTCAAAAAATAGTCCTAGAGGCTAGTGATGGTCAACAATGCACAAATATGGAGTGGAAGGTGAATCTTCCTTTCCCAGATTGTGCAATGCAGCCTTAGTGAAGGCGTAGGCTAGCTAAGGTTGGCCCGACTCACTGATGGGAAACTAAAATAAACTAAGATAGTGAATTAATGGAGACACTAAGTGACAGAAGAAGTGATTAACAGTTCATGAAAAACATGAATGAAAGATTCAATAAATATATCAACATGCATTTGGGTGAGGCAATTCATTGGTTGGGCAAATGTCCATGCAGAATAGTTTCATGCATGCAGCAGTAGTGAGATAGCAATGAAAATTAAAACAGAGCTAGAACAAGCTAGAATACATGTAAAAGACAACAAGAATTCTTAGAAATAAAGCGAACGACACTCACACAAGGGAATACACAAAAAGCGATAGAAATGCTAAAAAAGACAAGTTGAGGCCAGATACCCATGAATAGTTGAGCCAAATGTGTCAAAGAGACATGGATGTGTTGGGGGATGTGAGAGATCCAAGATTGATGTTAATGAGTGAGATCTCATGTGTCTAATAAATAAGTTTGGTCTCATGATGTGCATGGCACAAATCTAGGAAAAAGTGACACATGGAGGGAAATTTCTAGAACAACTTTGCATGTAACCCCTGGCTACTAAAAATAGCTCCTTGAATCATAGGATTCCTTTTCCATGTTGTCTCTTTTTATTCCACAAAGAACAAGTCATCCATGCATTCAAGTGAAGTTCCCTTGGTCCTTGATGGAAGTGGTGAGCCAAACTGCCCATGCATGTGGTTGTTCCACTTCTTGGAAGAAATGTACATTCCTCGTTGCGAGTTAGGCTGACTACCAACGAGGTTTGCACAATTTATGGGAAGAACTGCCAACTACTACCTAGATTTGTGCAAATGTGGGCTGAATAACGTTGTTGGGGAAATTGGCACAAATCCTACTGGTAGTGTTGGTGAGCATGTTTGAGCAATCTTGGAGCCGAGTAGCCTGTGAGTGAGGATTGTGAAATTTCTAGAGGGAAGGCTCATTTCCCTATAGAAATGCACAATTTTCAATGTGAACCTACTTAGCCTGTATTTGGACCAAGTCTGGATGAACAACCTATGAGGGGAATGGACCAATTGTGATCGACATGCTCACATTGTGTGAGGAAAACACTTGAAACTTGAGTACTTGACAAAGCAAGACAAAGTGTTGTGACATGTTTGTAGGGAGGCTCCAAAACAGGCTAAGAAAAATTTTTGGAAGGTAGTGGTACCCACTACAATAGGACCCTGTAAGAGGTATGGAGATCTTTTTTAGACTAGACTTACTTGTCTCCCTTCTGCTTTATACAAGGATTCTTTGAAAAATGTTTCACCTAATAGCCGTGATGCTGCTACAAGTCAGTTCAATATATCTATTCTCTGGATGGGTTCTTACAATATGTTTCTTGGAAATGGTTTTCTATGGATGCCTCACTTCACATCTCACTTGAGATTAATTATGGAAATCTTAGAGTGAATAAGAATTAAACTTTTAAACATTATCTTCTCAAGGGAATTGTTTTAATTATTCCTGGAAGGGATAAGTTTGTACTATTTTTTTACAGTATCTAAATAAAGTATTTTGGCTTCATATATGGTCCTTTTTAATTTCATGTTATGTGGTAATCATTTGGATAGTGGTGGTTCTAGTCATCTTAGCCTTAGGTTAATCAAACATGGACCCTATAATGCATAGTCAACTTGTTAACATTTGACCATTTTTTATTACAATATGTAGCTATCTCTGTCAAATGTCATTGTACCTATTTTTGTTTTTGACTTTGGTTTTGTTAGGTCCATATACTACTAGTATAAGACCTTATGGTTATTTTTTTTTCTGGGCAAAGGCTAAACTATTTATATTAAAAAACCGAAAAAAGTATTTACAAGAGGTGTGAACCTCTGAGAGCGTGTGTCCAACTCTCTGTCAAAGCTTTCCTCATCAATCTGGATCTTCTGCTTATACAAGCTAGAGATTACAAAAAAACTAGCAGAGATAGTTTGTACTGCGACATAGACCGACATAGACAGACATAGAATCTGGAAATTAATCTAGACCCCAAGACCCATTACAAGAAACAGTGTTTCTAATCAGCATTTCATCAATTGCTGCCCACCACCAGACCGAAACTAAGCCAAAAAGGAAAAAACATCGTTCGCCTGAGATCAGGCTTACCCTTGACTCTTCTGCAATTACTTGTCCTGCTTCTTCTACTCCTCAGCTTCTCGTTCCAGCTCCCGCTTCTTGCGATCTTCTGCTGCACGTACCAGGTCACGCTCCCAAGTCACCTCCATTCCAACTGGAACATCTTCGAGACGTTCAATACTAGGCGGAAATTTGAGGTACAGAGTATAATCGAAAGAGTCTTCAAACTCCTCATTATTTATCTTGCTCTGAGGAGAGGAAGGCCTGCTGTTTTGAGTCTCCCTTTGAGCCTCTGGAGGACCCTCAGAAGTAACCATGGGCTCTTTCCCTTTGAGGCTGCTGATTTCTTGTAATGCTTCCGCCTGCTCTGCTGAGTAACCAAAGGTTCTCTCCTCATCCATCCTGCTCTGTAATTCTGGGCTGTAAGAACTGTCCTTTAACTTGGATGAGTTGTCCGAGAATGGAGGCGTCTTTTCCTCCATTTCAGCCTTCCAACTGCCTTCCTCCTCATCCTCCTCAGCAAAAATGACAGTTATCATGGCTTTAACCACAGGCTTGTTCCTCTTGTGGCGATAATAAAGAGTCGCGGTCTGCACTGCATTGTTTAAGTCTGAATCAGAGTGCGCCGAGTCGCAGGAGGGTGGCGAAGCACAAGCCAGAGGAGAGACTCGCCTCGGGCTTGAATGGCCACTGTCTCTAGTGCTGCCCTACTGCCCAGAATTGCCTCCCTTGTGAGGCCCACGATACCCAATGCGCGGAGCCATGGTGAACCCAAGATACCCAGCAGCTCTCTGAGGGCAGAGCTTAGCTGCCTTATGCCTTCTACTGCCAAGAAGAATGTCGCGGGAGAGGTTACCCCGATGGCCCTGCAACCCAATTGCCACCGTCAAATTCACCTGAGCAGAGTGAGAACACACCGCAAGAATTGGGCAGGGGAAGGCCTCGAGGGTGGGTACGCTGCCCTCAGAGCCTCCCTCCTCCATGCTAACCTGAACTACTAACTTCCCAGAACCAGAGCCGAACTGCAAACACAGAATAAGGAATGTATGCGCCATGGCGAGATAATTGTCAACAAAACCTTGGAAAATCAACTACATTGAAGAGCCATTAAGGCTCGTAAATTCCCTTGGGGCAGAAGCCAGCCCAGAGCCCATGGCGACTACCTGTCTGTAGCGTGGCATCATGTCCTCGCCGCGTGGGTTTCTCATCAACTTAAATGCATTCATTAACACCCGCATCGAGGTGATCTTGAGCCCTCCTCTGAGTATCATTCCTTAGTATCTCCTGAAAGGTGGACCATTCTGTCTCTGAGACATTACCCTGAAGTAATCCTTCGAAATGATCCTTCCCCCTGTCTACTCCTAAATTTGCCAGGAAGTCTGCTAGTTTATTCCCTTCGCACCTTATGTGGTTGAAGGTTATAGCTTTGTTGTCCCTTAGCCATAATTGAAGAAGCTCCAGCCTGGTTACCATTCTCCAGCTCCTACTAACTTTCTGTGCCTCTGTTCCTTGTTGAATCTTAGTCGCCATGTTGATTAAGATTTGGGAATCTCCCTCCACAATTAGAGGAGTGAGTCCTTCCTTTTGGGCGATGTTGAGACCTTTCCAGAGTCCTTCAAGTTCAGCCACATTGTTTGTGTTCCATCCAATGGAGCCAAATAAGACTTTAAGCACTTGTCCTTGATGATTTCTTACTACACCTCTGTAGTGTCCTATCTAGGGGCCTAGATCGGTCTAAATTAATTATCAACCAGGGTGCATTTACTTAGAGGCGTGTGCCTAAAATATATAAGCATAAAGGATCTACTCTAAATCTATGACTCCTAAGTACAGTGCTGGGATTAAGTCTATTGTTAAACTAACTAAGCATTAAATCATATGCTATTAACAACTAAAATGCAATTCCTATCATGCTGTATATGACTATATCTTGAAAGGCTCGGTCCCCTTACAGAGACGTCAACATGCAACCCTTGTTCAATATCATTCAGCAATCATGAATATTTAAAGAAGGCATGTAAAGGGAAAATTCATAACCATTATCCATATCAGTGTTTTATACACAACTCCGAGATCAAATCCTTTACGGGATGCAATTCATAATCCAGGAGAGGGTTATTCAACACATGTACAGACATCTAATTAACGCATTCATCACTGCAATCAAATCTCTGAATATATATATGATTCACATTCAAGTTTCATTCAATTGAATTGACTGTAAACGAAATCAAAACTACAATGTGAATATAATGAAAATATAAACGAAATATAAACATAAACGAAATGTATGTCGGTATACCACATACGCAGGGCCCGTCCGCGTCTCTGGCACACCGATGATTACACCACGATCACAATATTAAAACGAAGTATGCAATATTAGATTGAAAACCAAAGGTCCTGTTCAGAAGTGACAACATCAAAAACGTAACTGTAATATCAAACGATAGTATGTGTATGTAAACGAACATAGGTCTCAGCCTGGTCTTTTAATTACATGCGTTACATCCCTTGAAAAATGGATGTTTATCCATAGCAGCTATTGCTGCTTTTGGTAAAAAAAACACAGAGATATTCCTAATCGTCTTATGCATAAAATCAAAAATCAAAATAGGAAACAACTTAAAATCGAATGGACAAAAACTGAATGCTGTTGCTGCCTTTGTGCCAACATGCTAGAGTTGACTAAGCATTGACCGTGCAGATAGGAGGAATGTTTCCAATGTGGGATAGGTGCTTGTCCATGTTTGGACATTCCTCTTTTCGTCCATGCCTTCTGCTCCTACCTAGCTGCCATGCCACATGTCACATAATAAGCCATTTACAGGTTGTTGAGACTTCCTGTAGTGATTTAGGCCTAAAATCCTAATTTGTCAACACAAAACCCCTAAATCATTTAACATGCATGTCAACAGCTATAAACTATTAAATTAATTAATTTCCAAGGCATTTGAGGAACGGATGATGAGAAAAAGGTAGGAAATGGTCATGTTTTGGGAGGGAAAAAGGGTCTTAGAATGGTACCAACATCTCTCCCCGACTTAATGACTTGGCATGTCCTCATGCCAACCCTGATGTGCTTCCTTTGAACTCAGTTCCTGCCTGTACCTCTGCTGCCTTGAGTAGTGTGTCAACGTTTTTCTTTACCTGGACATCTTTTTGGTCGTGGAGCTCTTATTTCAGCCTTCTGTACTTTTCCTTTAGGTTTTTCTTTTGGCTGTACCACTTGGTGGCCCACTTGCAAATGTTGGTCTGCTCTGCTTCCAGCTCACTAACCCGCTCTTTCAACTTGTCATTTTTCATTTGAATTTCCTTTGTCTGTGTACGGAGCATTTGATTTTCCTTTTTAATGACCCTTTCTAACATATTGGCTTCCAATGAGCTCTCTTTATTTTTCAAATTTGCCGCTACTAGTTTCCTCTGTTCTTACCGAAGGAGGTGGAAACCTTTTCTTCAATGCTTGTTATGGCTCTCGACTTCTATATCAAATCCCGGGGGTGAGTGGCTTTCAACATGCACATCGGCTTCTGGCGCTGGTGGTGAATAACCACTGCTTTGAATGTCCATCTGCACAGGCACATTACACTCTTCTTGTAGCTGGACCTTTGCTGCCCTCCTCGACCTTCTTGAGTAGGTGGTGAACACCTTGTCTTGTTCTGCTCCTTTTTCTTCTTCTTTCCTCATCTTTCTGGTTCTTACATTGCTCACAGGTACCTCGTTGGCTCTGGATGAGGCCGGAATATCCTCATCAATATCTCTCACAAACCTTGAGTCTTCTGGTGATTTTTCTTTTTCTTCCTCGTCTCTAATCTGGTTGGCCGTGAGGAATTCCTTCCATGTCTTTCCTCGTCTCTGCATTTCGTCTTCGATAAGGATTCTAATTAACCCGAAGTGGTATAAACTCTTATCCTCATTCCCTTTTTTCTTCTGAACAGTTTTAGACATTTTGGTTAGGCTTTGTAGCAAAAAGTATGGCAAGCTAATAGTGCATTGTTTCTTTATGCGCAGTAGCAGTTTTATGTGATACAAGTAGACGATACTATAGTGGCCTTCACAGGTCACGAACTTTTGAAGGATATAAACCATCTCATCCCAAGGATGAACGAGCCAACTTCGTGGGACTCCCTTCTTCCAATTTACTACTGAGACCCGTGACCTGGACATAAATTGGGTCCACGATTTTTCCTTAAACTGCTTGGTTTTGAAATATTTTTCACCCTCTGGACTAACCCCTGTTGCTTGGGCAATGGTGTCCTCTGAGACTCTAAATGAGAAAGTGCCTATCAAGGCCTTCTCCCCATTGAACGTGAATGCAAATTGTTTGGCAACTTCCTCGTTGCTTCCTTTGAATTTTTCTAGAAATGGTAACCACTGTATGTCCTTGAGGATTGAAATACAGTCCTCGTGGTACTGAGAGCTGTCAAATGTCTTTGGCTCGACCCGACTGGTCATTTTGGCGGAGGGTCGGGCTTCCTATCTTGTGAATTTTAACAAGGAGGTTGAGTTGTTACCTGAGAAAATCGCTCCTCTACTGCCCACTGTGCTGTTGGGTCGATTTGGTATGGAGCTCGACGAGGTTCGAACTCTGTCCTCGGTCCTTTTTATGGGAGATTATGCTTGTGGAAGCTCATGCACCAGCGCCTGTAGTTGGAATTTGATACCACTGTGTATAATCCCGGGAGTAAATAAAACGACCACTGTTCTTTGTAATGAGCTCGATGTATTAAATTTCAAACAGAGGAATGATGACAGTATGCACTTATATGAACGTTGTGATAGGAGCGCCGAGAGGTGTGTGTACGTCGGGTGGTGAATCATCACTCGGCCCATGCACTCAAATGAATAGGCCGGCTGTCCTTTGCGTCGGAGAATGACCCCTTTTATTAATATATTTTCCTTTATTTGATTTTTCAAAAAGGGTATTTTATTAATAGAATTTGTCAAAAATAATAACCTTGATTTTTCAAAAGGGTATTCTATTAATAAAATTTCCAAAAATAATAACCATATGTCATGTTGGTATTCTTCTAAGGGATGAATTTTGGAAATGAATATGGCGGTAATGGTTGTGGATATGGAATGTGTAGGGAGTATTAGAGTGAGAAGTGTATGAATTTTAGAGTAGGGAGTAGATTCGGGTAGAGAGAATTTTAGGGAAATAAGAGAGAATGGAAATATGCCTTGGAACTAATTACTAACAGTCATAGCTATTAAAATAACATAAAAATTAATCTAGGAAATTAAGTGTTAAAAACAAGGAATACATTACACTATTTGACTGCTGTGGCATTGACATCTGAGTAGGGCTAGCTTTGACTGTTGTTTGATTTCTTTGCTGTGTAACAGGTCCCTTAAGGCATGCATAGGTCCCTCTGCAGTGCTGAAGATGAGGTTGCTTGATTGATGAAGTCCTGATCCTGTTGTTGTAGAAATTTGCTGAAGATGTATTAAAATGACTTTTCTTTTGAAGTATCAATCTCCTAACAGGTCCCTTTGATATGTCTAAACAGGTCCCTTACTGCTGATATTCTATTGGTGCTGGAAGCATGGTTTTTGTGGACAGAACAGGTCCCCCTACATGATATTTACAACCAGGTCCCTCTGATAGAAAGCAATAACAAGACAGCTTATTCATTGAAGCCTGGAATGGTGGAGGATAAAAAAAATTACAGTGGAGAGATAAAAAATAAGAATACTGATATGCTCCCCTCCCCCACAAAATTATTGTGACTTGTCCTCAAGTCAACATTCAGCTTAAAACATGAAACAATGAGAAAGAAAAGAATTCTTACTTGCCAACGAATTGGTTTTCAAGTAGGAATTCGAGGTTAGAGTGTGCCAGAATCTGGTTTTCACATCTAACCCATTTATTTGTTTTTTTTTATGTTTTGTTTTATTTTCCTTTTATTTATTTATTTTTTTTTTTTTAATTCAAAGAAATCATAAGGTAGAGAGACTGCAGCTGAGGGCTGCAGTACCTCAACCTCACTTTGCTGAGAAACTGTGTGTAGAAAGTCTTCTTTGCTGATGGGCTTGGTGTAAAGTTTCAAGCGATGCCCATTTACAGTGAAGGAATGGCCTTTCCCATCAATAGTTTTGAGATTTACAGATCCATTGTCATAAACCTGGACAATTTCATAAGGGCCCATCCAGTGGGTGGTGAACTTGGCCTTGTGGTCTCTAAACTTAGAGTCGAAAAGGAGGGCCCAGTCACCTTCCTTAAATTGTTTCTTCTTTATATGAGCATCATGCCACTGCTTCCTATGCTTTTGCATGAGGATTGTGGTCTCCTACGCTTGCTGCCGCATCTCATCCAGCTGGTTAAGCTGCTGGATCCTTTCTTTTTGTGCCTCATCCAAGTCAATCTGTAAATCAGCAGCTAGTTTAAAAGTGTGAATCTGAAACTCAATAGGAAGCATGACATCCTTACTGTACACCAATTGGTATGGTGTGAAGCCCGTAGTATCTTTCCAGGTAATCCTGTAAGCCCAGAGAGCATCCTTAAGTTTTTCCTCCCAATTTTTCCTGTTCATGGCAACAGTTTTAGTAATGATCCCCTCCAAAGTTTTGTTTGTAGATTCCACTTGCCCATTGGCCTGTGGATGATAGGGTGTGCTTTTCCTATGCTTGATCTTATATTTGTCTGTAATGTCCTTGACTAACTTGGAGGTGAATTGGGTACCTTGATCAGTTACTATCTCTCTGGGTACTCCGTATCTAACAAAAATTTCCTCAAACAAGAAATTGACAACTGTGTGTTTAGTGGCTCTTACCAGTGCTTTTGCCTCAGCCCACTTTG
>APFE030877997.1:4492-15771 GCA_000404065.3 Pinus taeda
GCTAAGTTGTGACCCGAGGTTGGCTTTGTGCACGTTCGTGCAGCTCATTTGCCCGGCTCTCCCTCGTCCCTTCGTTTCGGTGAGTCGTTTGAGGGCGCGCGTTTGAACTCGTTCGGGCGGGTCGTTCGGGTGAACTCGTTCAGGCGTGTAACGACCGGAGATCTAGGCGCTCCGCACGACGGAGGGCGACCCGAACGATGGCAAATATACCCACTCACCCAACGACCGTTTGGAGACCCGACACGAAACAAAACGAAGTGGGCGCACGTAACCGGTTGAACGGCACCCCGAACGGGTGGGCGAATAAGCGAACGAGCGACACGAAGTATGGGCGCACATGTTCGAACGGAGGGACGAACGAAGGGGCGACTTGACGAAAGGTGGACCCAAGTGTGGGCGCATGAGAAGCTTAAACGTTTCGTGCATGGGCGGCTTCGTGCACGAAGGCCGACCCGCGATGAAACGATGCCCACACACACGATGGTTTAACGAAGAGTCACGTCGACCGAGCGCTAAACTAAATGAATTAACCGATATTTGGAGGTCGGCTTGTGGGCCGACGCCCCTCATATGAAGACGGTGGGTTCATATATAAAGGAGAGCCTAGCGGAGGCATAAGGCATCAAGTGAAGTCGATCACTCACACAACAAGTCTTCGAGCTAAGGGTCCTTCGCAAGGCAAGAGTGCGAAATGTGAAGGAGTCGATCCACCGAAGTGGAGAAGAGGTGGGGAAGGGCGCAGTGTGACTGTGGCCGTGGGTGAACGCAGAACCGAGAGAGAGGTTCGCTCTTTGATACGGTGGGACGGTTGGAAGAACGAGCACCGGCAAAACATACAGTTCGGCGAAGTGTCAAAGGCCGTGGGCCTTACTACAGCACACAGGTTCGGACAGGCCGCGGGCCAACACAACAGCAGGGCGCCGAGAGCGCACGACGGCATACGACAGTCATAAAATCTGTAACGCCGGGTTAAGGCCGCACGACAGTGCATTTGCCAACAGTGGGCTAACACTTGGGTAAACAGTGCGACGGTTGTACTAAGTCGTGAGGCTCGTGGAGCTCACGTACAATTGTAAAACCAGAACTTGCGAAGTTTATTAAACGGTTTTCAGAGGCGCCGGTCAGACCCGGGCCTCCTTTATATTCTGTGTTCAAGTGTATTATCGTGTGATGGTTTGTTTATTGTTTCGGTTATACTGTTTATGAAGTTAAAACAATTAAGAACATAATTGTGGAATATAAACATAGAGATAACATTAAGAGATAATAAACATAACACGGTTAAAGTTATAAATTGGTGTTGGAAGTTTGGAAAGAGGCGTAGTCCGCTTTGCCCGAAACTCGGCAAAGGCGGTGCCGCACGGCCAACACGAAGAAAAAAGTAGCGTGGGGCGTGACAGATGGTATCAGAGCTCAGGCGGAGCTGGTGAACGAATCGGTTACAGGGCAGAATGCACAAGTTGACAAGTGAGCAGGTCGACGGGTGCACAGGTCGGCTGGAGAACCGGTTGAGGCGCAGACGTGTTGCATTCGGTATGGGACGAAAAGGTGACAGGTGCGCACGAACAGGAGACGGACTGAACGAATCGGGCCATCAGCAGACCGATCGTTCGAGCAGACAAAAGGTGGCACGGGCCGAGGAACGCCGAGAGGAACTTTACGTCGCCTTGGACAGAATGAGGAGAACGATGGAAGGACACCCTCGGGTCCTTGAAGAATTGGCGGCCTTAGAAAAGAGCGTCGAAGAACTTTTCCAAGTCAGTGGAATGGGAAGGCGAAAGACAGTTGCCGAAGGTTTCACTGAAGATAAGAAAGTTCCCACAGGTACGCCAGCAGTCCAAGAAGAGACAAACATTACCGTGGCTAAGGAGGGACCGGGCGAACCAGGTCACTTGGAGTTGGACGAAAAAGGAGTTGTGATCGAGCAAGAGGAGCTCGATTACATAGAGCAGTTGGGAATGCGCTACCAGGAGCACCCGGAAGAATTTCGAAAAATTAACGGGTACGTGGTGAGCACACTCGAGCCAACTGTGGAAATGGCACAGGATGTCGGGAGTTCAAAACTTGAGAACAATCAAGTTGAGACCAGGACGGATCGTGTACAAGGCATGGCGAAGTACGAGGAATATGGGAAGGAATTCTCGGTTATTTCAAATAAGTTGATGACGGAGGGATGCCTTCACATTCGTCAAGCACTTGCAGCCTTGGGGAAGAGCGTCGACACACTTCTTCGAATCGGCCGAACAGCGGAACAGATGATGGCAGGTTGGAGCGCCGGGAAGGAAGGTGTTGCAGACAGCGATAAGAGTGAGAAGAGGCCTGAATTAAATCAAGCCGAACCGCAATCCGATTGCAGGCATACGGATGCGGCCGAGGGAGCTCTTGCGAAGAGACCTCGTAACAACATCACGAGCAGTTCGGACAAGCATTCGGTTGGGGAGCCGAGAGCCGGGAGGGGCAGAAGTCGTTTGCCTACAGCAGAGGACACCTCACCGTGGAGATGCGCAGCAGAACTTAGTAAAAAGAAGCAAGAAGTGACAGCGGTTAGAGAGGAAGAACCGGTCACCCGAACACTCCCATGCAACGCCGTGGACTTGGCGAGGTGGTTGGAGTTAGTAGAAGGCAAGAAGAGTAAGGGGTTGAAGAAATGGAGGAAGACGAAAAGAGAGTACCTCTGACAGCTAGACTTATTGGACGAAGGTGAGCCGCCGGACTCACCTCCACCCGAGTCAGTTTAAACAAAGACAAAGCCCGGGCTCACCGTTGGCTGCTCAAGGCAGTGAGCCCGTATGGAGATTGGGCAGGTTGGTCCGATCGGCAACAAAATTGTGGGGTTCCCACGAGGATTGAGCCAAGGGCCGAAAGGAGAAGTGTTGCTTAAACACTGCACAGAAGTCCACACATGATGACTTGGAGGTCCGAAAGATTGAGAAGCCTGGTCGATGCCTTAATACCGACTTGATGTAGTATGGGATACATACTCCCGAACAGTGCACAGGATCACAAAACGGGAGGGCGACTTGGTACGGAAGGCTAAAGAGTGCATGATGGTGTGGAGGTTGTCGGGACGACAACAGAATAAGGTGGGGGAGGATGTAACGACCGGAGATCTAGGCGCTCCGCACGACGGAGGGCGGCCCGAACGATGGCAAATATACCCACTCACCCAACGACCGTTTGGAGACCCGACACGAAACAAAACGAAGTGGGCACACGTAACCGGTTGAACGGCACCCCGAACGGGTGGGCGAACAAGCGAACGAGCGACACGAAGTATGGGCGCACATGTTCGGACGGAGGGACGAACGAAGGGGCGACTTGACGAAAGGTGGACCCAAGTGTGGGCGCACGAGAAGCTTAAACGTTTCGTGCATGGGCGGCTTCGTGCACGAAGGCCGACCCACGATGAAACGATGCCCACACACACGATGGTTTAACGAAGAGTCACGTCGGCCGAGCGCTAAACTAAAGGAATCAACCGACATTTGGAGGTCGGCTTGTGGGCCGACGCCCCTCATATGAGACGGTGGGTTCATATATATAGGAGTGCCTAGCGGAGGCATAAGGCATCAAGTGAAGTCGATCACTCACACAACAAGTCTTCGAGCTAAGGGTCCTTCGCAAGGCAAGAGTGCGAAATGTGAAGGAGTCGATCCACCGAAGTGGAGAAGAGGTCGGGGAAGGGCGCAGTGTGACTGTGGCCGTGGGTGAACGCAGAACCGAGAGAGAGGTTCGCTCTTTGATACAGTGGGACGGTTGGAAGAACGAGCACCGGCAAAACATACAGTTCGGTGAAGTGTCAAAGGCCGTGGGCCTTACTACAGCACACAGGTTTGGACAGGCCACGGGCCAACACAACAGCAGGGCGCCGAGAGCGCACGACGGCATACGACAGTCATAAAATCTGTAACGCCGGGTTAAGGCCGCACGACAGTGCGTTTGCCAACAGTGGGCTAACACTTGGGTAAACAGTGCGACGGTTGTATTAAGTCGTGAGGCTCGTGGAGCTCACGCACAATTGTAAAACCAGAACTTGCGAAGTTTATTAAACGGTTTTCAGAGGCGCCGGTCAGACCCGGGCCTCCTTTATATTCTGTGTTCAAGTGTATTATCGTGTGATGGTTTGTTTATTGTTTCGGTTATACTGTTTATGAAGTTAAAACAATTAAGAACATAATTGTGGAATATAAACACAGAGATAACATTAAGAGATAATAAACATAACACAGTTAAAGTTATAAATTGGTGTTGGAAGTTTGGAAAGAGGCGTAGTCCGCTTTGCCCGAAACCCGGCAAAGGCGGTGCCGCACGGCCAACGCGAAGAAAAAAGTAGCGTGGGCGTGACAAGGCGGGTCGGGCGAGGGCGCACCCGGGCGAACGAGCCCGTATCAAAAAATGCTAAGTTGTGACCCGAGGTTGGCTTTGTGCACGTTCGTGCAGCTCGTTTGCCCGGCTCTCCCTTGTCCCTTCGTTTCGGTGAGGCGCGTCTGAACTCGTTCGGGCGGGTCGTGCGGGTGAACTCGTTCAGGCGGGTCCGGCGAGGGCGCGCCCGGGCGAACGAGCCCGTATCAAAAAATCTAAGTTGTGACCCGAGGTTGGCTTTGTGCACGTTCGTGCAGCTCGTTTGCCCGGCTCTCCCTTGTCCCTTCGTTTCGGTGAGTCGTTTGAGGGCGCGCGTTTGAACTCTTTCGGGCGGGTCGTGCGGGTGAACTCGTTCAGGCGGGTCCGGCGAGGGCGCGCCCGGGCGAACGAGCCCGTATCAAAAAATCTAAGTTGTGACCCGAGGTTGGCTTTGTGCACGTTCGTGCAGCTCGTTTGCCCGGCTCTCCCTTGTCCCTTCGTTTCGGTGAGTCGTTTGAGGGCGCGCGTTTGAACTCATTCGGTCGGGTCGTTCGGGTGAACTCGTTCAGGCGTGTAACGCCCTGAGGAATCAGGCGCTCCGCGCATGGGCGGGCGACCCACAAGATGGGTGAACGAACTCCTACCCGACGAACCGTGCATAACCCAACACACGAAACGAAGATACCGGTGCGACAGAGGTAGCATACGGGCAGCAGGGCAAACATGCGATGGGCGCCCGAACGAACATGGAAGTTGGGCAAACGGGTGGTTGACTGAACGATGGCAGTGGGCAACACGGTAGTGCGCCCACCCGCCCGAACGCCCGAACGAACGAACAGTCTGGTGGAACGACACACACACGGCAGTGAATGGGTGAAGGGACACGATGGAGGTTGTGGACCGAACGAGGGGCAGGGCGACACGGTAGTGCGCCCACCCACCCGAACGAACAGCAAAACGACCAAATCGTGTGGGCGACATAACGAAAGATGTGACACATGTCAATATACATGGGCTTATGAAATGCGATAATGGGACAACCATTAAAACGTAAAGAAAAGCATGTATGGTGAAACGAAACTTATATTATTAAATACACATATATATGTGTGGAAGAATTAATATAATATAAGGAAAATATAATATACATGGATGGAGAGATAATGTATGGGTGGAGAGAGAATGAATGGAGATTCATTATAAATGAATTACGTAGATTAAAAGAAGAACGTATGGAGGATAATAAACATGGATGGAGAGATAATGTATGGGTGGAGAGAGAATGAATGGAGATTCATTATAAATGGATTACGTGGATTAATATGGGCTTATAAACCATGAGGAAGCACATATGGGCAAACCGACATGCTTTATGGACATAAAGTTATGGAGGTGCATTAAAATAATCCAAATGTAAATTATACGTGGGATTCTTCATGTAAAGGAAGGTCGGCTTCAAAGTAAATGGCCTTGAAACATGCAAGAAGGGAGCGTATATATATGGGAGGAGAGGAAGCTCATTCCCATCATCGCTCTTCGCTTGAAGACAAGAACATCTTTGCTCTTTGGACTTACGCATGGGTGACAAGATGTAGTGCGAAAATCTCCAAGGCAATGCGTAATGCTTATGCGCATAAAAGGAGAAGGGACTTCGTATACTCGGTTCGCTTATGTGGAAAACAGTCGGATTTGAAGACGATTGGGTACACGGTGGAATACAATTTTGGTGAACGTCTTAGGGGCCAGTTGGGACCCGTTCACAAACGGAAGGTGCATGACCAGGGTATGTGATATAAAATCTGAAGTATTGGTTCGGTCGAAAGGCAGTGGAGCTGCGGGTTGGCCGTCGAAAGAGGGCGCAGACAGTGCGCACTGATAAGCCGGTCTTGGCAAACAGAAGTGCCTGAACAGGATCACATATTTGATAGAGACCGCGGGTCTGTTATAACTCGAATCGGTCGTGTAGACTACGGGTTGCTGTAATTGATATTGGCCAAAGTCTGTTAATGATCCGAGCTGGTCGTGGACCGATTGTACGCTTGGATTGACTGAGGCCTGTTGGAAGAGTCGTGAGGCCGTGGGCTCACGCAATTGTAAACAGAAATTCGGCAAAGTAATAAACCGGTTTTGGGACGCAACTCGGTTGGGGTTGGTCCCTCCCATTACGCATTGTGTTCATGTGTTAATGTCTTGATGTTGAGTTTATTATTGCTGTGGTTTAAATTATTGAACGGATTATAAGTTAACAAATATAATTGTGAATTATATTGATGTTAATTATATGTTTATAAATCGGTTATAAGGTAAAGGATTCGGTTTATGAAGTTTAAGGATAACACTAATTAAACAGAGATAAATTGGTGTTGGAAGTGTTGAGGCATAGTCCACATTTGTCCGAACTCGGAAAAAGGTGGTGCAGCACTCCCCAATTAACGAAAAAAGTTATTGGGGGCATGACAGATGGTATCAGAGAAAAGGTTGCTCGTGCAGAATTGAACAAGTGCCGTGAAGCTCGGTTGGAGGACCGACGAGGCGAAGCTGCAGGTAGTGAATTGTCGGGACCAGGTCACAAAAGAATAAGGGAATGGCTGCCAATTCTCAAGCAGGGGCTAACCATGCAACGAAGGACGTGGCGAAGGAAGCAACTCCTGAATTCGTTGACAAGGTGATCGAGAGAATGGACAGCTTGGAAAGCTCTTGGAACCAAGAGGTGGAGTCGTTGAACAAAGAACGGGAGGCCATCTCAGGGGTGAAAGAGGAACTCAAGGAGCTCCGGGGGAAGCATGATGGACTTCAGGTACAACATGACGAGCTCAAGACAAGGTACGAGTACACTGACTTCTGGTGTACCCAACTTGAAGAAAGAATAAAGGAAGTTGAGGAGTCAAGAGACCAAGGACTAGCAGAGATTGGGAACTTGAAGGGAGCACTCAAAAAAGCAAATCAGGCTCTTGAAGAAGCCCAGGACGAGATCGTGGTATTGAAAAGAGCCATAAGACACAACTCGGGTGGGGGAGAGCCCCACGTGAAAGTCAAAGAACCAGAGTCGTACGATGGGACAAGAAGTGCGAAGGTTCTTGGTAACTTCTTATGGGACATGGAGCAGTATCTGGAGAGGCTAAACCTATCTAAAGGAGAAGCACAGGTCAAGGTAGCTGCGCAGTTCCTGACTAACGATGCCAAAATGTGGTGGAGAAGGAGGGCAGATCAGATTGCTAACGGAAGTGCTGATGATATTACCTCCTGGGAGGATATGAAGAAGGCCTTGCAGTCACACTTTAGTCCGCAGGACGAAACGTGGGAGGCAAGGACCAGGATCAAGTATATCAAACAGACGGGGAGCTTACAGACCTACCAGCAAGAGTACTCAAGCGCTGTTTTGGAGCTTCGTGATATGTCCGAAAAAGACAAAGTCTTCAATTTTATTATTGGATTGAAGCCGTGGGCCCGGAATGAGGTGAAAAGGCAGAAGATCAGGACACTTGAGGAAGCCTTTGCAGCGGTCGATAGACTCGTAGACCACTACGACGAGACTTCTAACGAGAAAAAGAAGTCTGAAAAGCCGAAGGAGAAGAAAAAGGAAGACACTTCAAAAGTTGAGAACTCATCAAGGGAGAAAAAGCCTTTGAAATGTTGGTTGTGCGGAGGGCCACACATGGCGAAGAACTGCTCTTCTAAGCCGAAGGTGACCGCTGCTGTTCAAGAGGAAGAAGAGGATAATACTTCTATAGGGATGATGCAAATCCTCAGAGCCTCTGCTACAACGGAGACTACCTCTAGGAGGAACCCTGAGAGGAACAGGTTGGAATATGTGAACATGAAAATTGGAGGAACCGAGGTGCTCACAATGGTGGACAGTGGGGCCTCGCACAATTTCATGAGCGAGGACACCGTGAGGAGGTTGGGTCTAAAGTTTGTGCCGGTGGAAGCACACATAAAGACCGTGAATTCCCCTCCGACGGCAATTTTTGGTATAGCAGAAAAGGTAGAGACGGTACTATGTGAGTGGTCCGGAAGAGTAGACTTCACCATAGTACGGATCGATGACTACGAGGCAGTATTAGGAATGGAATTCATGAAGCAGCATGAAGCAATGGTAGTACCTCATCTAAGGAAACTCTATATCTATGACGGAAGGTCGGATGTACCCATAGGAGTGCCTACCGTGGGTGTGACTAAAAAGGATCATAGGTTAGGAGGGATGCAGGTGGAAGGAAATGAAAAGGCAAACAAAAGACTGACCAACATGGAGGTGAAGCTTGCCGATCAAGATTTGGTCATCAAATCGCTCTCAGATAGCATCCTGGATTTGACAAGGAGGTTGGAGCTGATTGAAGATGATGACGAGATGGATATCGTGTATGCTAGACCAAACGCCCAGAAGGAGGATCGGGAAGCATACCTACGACGGATGGAAATGGAGGATCCAGACAAATGGATCGAATTGGTTAGTGAAGGAGAGCCGCCTGGCTTGTCCTCTTCAAAATATTCTTAATGAGGTAGGAGGCAGGGCTCATTGTTGACTGCTCAAGGCAATGAGCCCGCAAGGTGATTGAGCAGGTTGGTCCCGTGTGCAGCAGAGAAGTGGGGGTTCCCATGAACCTGAACTGGGGACTGGAATTGTGGGTGTGCGCACATGTTAAAATGAGTGACACTTACTCAGGTATCCATACATGGTGAACTTGGAGGTCCGAGATGTTGGGGAGACAAGGTTGCTGCGTTGCCGACCTTGATGTAGTATGGGATACATACTTCTGAAACATGCATAGGATTATGGATTGGAAGGGCGACTTGATATGGAGGATTGAAGAGGACACGATGGTATGGAAGGTTGTCGGGACGACAACGGAATAAGGTGGGGGAGGATGTAACACCTTGAGGAATCGGGTGCTCCGCGCATGGGCGGGCGACCCACACGATGGGTGAACGAACTCCTACCCGACGAACCGTGCATAACCCGACACACGAAATGAAGATACCGGTGCGACAGAGGTAGCATACGGGCAGCAGGGCGAACATGCGATGGGCGCCCGAACGAACATGGAAGTTGGGCAAATGGGTGGTTGACTGAACGATGGCGGTGGGCAACACGGTAGTGCGCCCACCCGCCCGAACGCCCGAACGAACGATCAGTCCGGTGGAACGACACACACACGGCAGCGAATGGGTGAAGGGACACGACGGAGGTTGTGGACCGAACGAGGGGCAGGGCGACACGGTAGTGCGCCCGCCCACCCGAACGAACAACAAAACGACCAAATCGTGTGGGCGACATAACGAAAGATGTGACACATGTAAATATACATGGGCTTATGAAATGCGATAATGGGACAGCCATTAAAACGTAAAGAAAAGCATGTATGGTGAAACAAAACTTATATTATTAAATACACATATATATGTGTGGAAGAATTAATATAATATAAGGAAAATATAATATACGTGGATGGAGAGATAATGTATGAGTGGAGAGAGAATGAATGGAGATTCATTATAAATGAATTACGTAGATTAAAAGAAGAACGTATGGAGGATAATATAGATGGATGGAGAGATAATGTATGGGTGGAGAGAGAATGAATGGAGATTCATTATAAATGGATTACGTGGATTAATATGGGCTTATAAACCATGAGGAAGCGCATATGGGCAAACCGACATGCTTTATGGACATAAAGTTATGGAGGTGCATTAAAATAATCCAAATGTAAATTATACGTGGGCTTCTTCATGTAAGGGAAGGTCGGCTTCAAAGTAAATGGCCTTGAAACATGGAAGAAGGGAGCGTATATATATGGGAGGAGAGGAAGCTCATTCCCATCATCGCTCTTCGCTTGAAGACAAGAACATCTTCGCTCTTTGGACTTACGCATGGGTGACAAGATGTAGTGCGAAAATCTCCAAGGCAATGCATAATTCTTATGCGCATAAAAGGAGAAGGGACTTCGTATACTCGGTTCGCTTATGTGGAAAACAGTCGGATTTGAGGAGGATTGGGTACACGGTGGAATACAATTTCGGTGAACGTCTTAGGGGCCGGTTGGGACCCGTTCACAAATGGAAGGTGCATGACCGGGGTATGTGATATAAAATCTGAAGTATTGGTTCGGTCGAAAGGCAGTGGAGCTGCGGGTTGGCCGTCGAAAGAGGGCGCAGACAGTGCGCACTGATAAGCCGGTCTTGGCAAACTGAAGTGCCTGAACCGGATCACAGATTTGATAGAGACCGTGGGTCTGTTATAACTCGAATCGGTCGTGTAGAATACGGGTTGTTGTAATTGATATTGGCCAAAGTCTGTTAATGATCTGAGCTGGTCGTGGACCTATTGTACGCTTGGATTGACTGAGGCCTGTTGGAAGAGTCGTGAGGCCATGGGCTCACGCAATTGTAAACAGAAATTCGGCAAAGTAATAAACCGGTTTTGGGACGCAACTCGGTTGGGGTTGGTCCCTCCCATTACGCATTGTGTTCATGCGTTAATGTCTTGATGTTGAGTTTATTATTGTTGTGGTTTAAATTATTGAACGGATTATAAGTTAACAAAAATAATTGTGAATTATATTGCTGTTAATTATATGTTTATAAATCGGTTATAAGGTAAAGGATTCGGTTTATGAAGTTTGAGGATAACACTAATTAAACAGAGATAAATTGGTGTTGGAAGTGTTGAGGCATAGTCCACATTTGCCCGAACCCGGCAAAAGGTGGTGCCGCACTCCCCAATTAACGAAAAAGGTTATTGGGGGCGTGACAAGGCGGGTCGGGTGAGGGCGCACCCGGGCGAATGAGCCCGTATCAAAAAATGCTAAGTTGTGACCTGAGGTTGGCTTTTTGCACGTTCGTGCAGCTTGTTTGCCCGGCTCTCCCTTGTCCCTTCGTTTCGGTGAGTCGTTTGAGGGCGCGCATGTGAACTCGTTCGGGCGGGTCATTCGGGTGAA
>APFE030878002.1:0-26571 GCA_000404065.3 Pinus taeda
AATTTTACTTCTTATTTTAGACCAGGGACTATCTAAAAATAGGAATCCAACTTGAACTGCTAAAAATAGAACTTCTATTTTTAGCACTTCCATTTTTCATTCCCTGTTGCCCAATCCAATACTGATGCCCAAACTACTATTTTTAGTAGTGCTATTTTTAGCACTTCTATTTTTAGCACTTCTATTTTTAGCAATTTCTTGTTGCCAATTTTCAACACTCCCTCTCAACAAGAAAGGCTTCCTCTCGAACCCGATCCTGTACCTCTGGAATGTTCTTCATGCAACACATCTACCAAGTTTGGTTGCTTCAACAACTCTCGGAACAAAAAAAACTCCCAACTGACCACTCTGTTGGGCTAGAAACATACTTTGATGCTGAAGCTCTACATGCTGCTGACAAGTGCTCCCTCTCTGACCTCTATGCTACTACAACCTCTCCATGCATCTCGCACCGTTGCACCCTTCTATGTGCTACCTTGCGCAGTGCAACACAATTGTGCCTCTCACAATGTTGTAGCCTACATGCTCTGCGCTGTCCTGGGATTCCCTGCACTGTAGCTTTCTCTGCTGCTCCATCCACATCTTTCTCTACCCAATAAATCAGTTCATCCTACTCCACATTGGGGCTCCCGTAGCAAGGTTTCATCCAAGAGGTTGGGTACCTCAAGGATCTTGCCCCTCCTCCATGGGACGATCACTCCACATTGCCCCACCTCCTACCTAAAGGTATGGCTGCATGTGATCCCTCTGCTAGAGGTATTTTCATGAGTGAATGCCTCCACTCTATCTTCTCTTGGCTTTCCCAGATGTGGCTGCTCCACAACCTCCTGAAGTTGTTACACCATTCGTGGCTCCTCCATAATTGTCTGAGACTTCTTCTGGCGCTGCATGTTGAGAGGTAATATACTCTCCCTCTCAACCACCAAGTCTCTTACCTTTGCCTTGCTCCTTAAGGATTTGCATGCATCTTGTACCTCAAGTGCATACAGGTTCTTGGCTAGCACACCAATCTATTTCCACTTTCCCGTCATCATGAAATTTTCTATAAAAAGAGTTGATTTTAAATCAGCGATATCTCCCTCATCCGAACTTCGATTCAACAGATTCTATTTTATTTTATTTATTTATTTATTTTTATTTTTTTTCTGGGTATTTTTCCACAAGGAATCCAAATCTGCAATTTATTTCTGAAAATTTTGTGCAAAAATTTTCAGATCTTCTCTGCAAACTCTCATCCCAAAACTCAAAAATTTGAAATCTCCTCTCAGTATATTGTTCTCTCCTTGATCACCTGTGCTTCGATACCATGTATAATTTTGTAGAATTTTTCTTACAAATCAGCTAGCTTTGATACCATGTAGAACTTTTTCTACAAATCAGCTAGCTCTGATACCATGTAGAATTTTGTAGAATTTTTCCTACAAATTAGCTAGCTTTGATACCATGTAGAACCTTTTCTACAAATCAGCTAGTTCTGATACCATGTAGAAATTTCCCACCTGTAGATCAACCTGGTAATGCAATGTATTAAAGCAAAACACTTGATCTACTTCTACAAACAATTTAGCGGAAGATTAATCAACCATGAGAAAGATCAATAAGAACACATATAACTGATAAGAAGGAAGCAATCACACATAACAAAGAAGAATTTACTCGGGGAAAGCACCTGCCTAAAACCCCAACTCTGTATTATCATACAAGTGGAAATATAGTCGGGATTATACAAAGCCTTAGCTTGGAAGCTATCCACTCTGCCCTCCAAGCCTCCTATTTCCTTGTGTAGTTTCCTTGGGGTCTAGTCCTCCCACCTGTGTGAATTGGCCTCTTCACACACTCACTAACCTCTGATCTAACTACACAAACTTGAAAGAGATAAATCCTCATCATGGATGAGCTTACTTTATAGGAAAAATATTCATCCAACTGATAGTACATTGTCCCTTCTCTGATCTCAACTGGGTCTCTATTTGAACTGCCATGCATCAATTATCCATGAGAGAATACTCAATTATCTGAAAATAAGAGTTGTCACATGTATGCAAGCATGAACAAACTATATCTCATTAATTTAACAACTTGTTAAATTAATCTAACTGAACTTGACTAAGTTAAACTAAGTCAACTAATCCTCTCAATATAGAACTCATCCTTAATTCCTCAATCGGGAGAAAATCAAGGACACATTCCCCAATGAGTGGAGAAATTATTGCATGTTCTCACAAATACTTCAAGTTTGTTTTTCCTTAACTAATTAACTCAAGATAAATTAATTAATTAATTAATATTCAAACTGTTGGTAAGGCCAAATTCGAATTTTACTTCCTATTTTAGACTAGGGATTGTCTAAAAATAGGAATCCAACTTGAACTACTAAAAATAGAACTTCTATTTTTAGCACTTCCATTTTTATTTCCCTATTGCCCAATCCAACACTCATGCCCAAACTACTATTTTTAGCAGTGCTATTTTTAGAACTTCTATTTTTAGCAATTTCTTGTTGCCAATTTTCAACACTCCCTCTCAACAAGAAAGGCTTCCTCTCAAACCTGATCCTGTACCTCTGGAATTTTCTACATGCAACCACACTTGGTAGATGTGTTGCATGCAGAACATTCCAGAGGTATAGGATCGGGTTCGAGAGGAAACCTTTCTTGTTGAGAGGGAGTGTTGAAAATTGGAAACAAGAAATTGCTAAAAATAGAAGTGCTAAAAATAGTCGTTTGGGCATCAGTGCTGGATTGGGCAACATGGAATGAAAAATGGAAGTGCTAAAAATAGAAGTTTTATTTTTGGTAGTTCAAGTTTGATTCCTATTTTTAGATAGTCCCTAGTCTAAAATAGGAACTAAAATTTGAATTTGGTCCTACCAACAGTTTGAATATTAATTAATTAATTCATCTTGAGTTAATTAGTTAAGAGAAAACAAACTTGAAGTCTTTGTGAGAACATGCAATAATTTCTCCACTCATTGGGGAATGTGTCCTTGATTTGCTCCATTGATTGAGGAATTAAGGATGAGTTCTATATTGAGAGTATTAGTTGACTTAGTTTAACTTAGTCAAGTTCAGTTAGATTAATTTAACAAGTTGTTAAATTAATGAGATACATTTTTTTTATGTTTGCATGCATGTGACAACTGTTATTTTCAAATAACTAAGCATTCTCTCATGGATAACTGATGCATTGCAGTTCAGATAGAGACCCAGTTGAGATCAGAGAAGGGATAGTGTACTATCAGTTGGACGAATATTTTTCCTTAAAGGAAGCTCATCCATGATGAGGATTTATCTCCTTCAAGTTTGTGCAGTTAGATCAGAGGTTAGTGAGTGTGTGAAGAGGCCAATTCACACAAGTGGCAGCACTAGACCCCAAGGAAACTACACAAGGAAATAGGAGGTTTGGATGGCAGAGGAGAAGGTTTGTGAGAAGCCTTTGACTGTCTATGAGCAGCAGAGGGATTGTACTGAGAGCTGGATAGATTCTGAGTTAAGGCTTTGTGTAATCCAGACTATATTTCCACTTGTATGATAATACATAGATGGGGTTTTAGGCAGGGGCTTTCCGTAGGTAAATTCTTATGTGTTATGTGTGATTGATTCCTTCTTATCAGTTATATGTGTTCTTATTGATGTTGCTCATGGTTGATTAAGCTTCCCCTAAATTTTTTGTAGAAGTAGATCAAGTGTTTTGCTTTAGTACATTGCATACCAGGGTTGAACATCTACAGGTGGGGAATTTTTCTACTGGTTATTTCCAGAAACTTAGGCTGATTGTTAGGAAAAAAGTTCTAACATGTATCAAAAGCTAAGGTTGATTTGTAGCGAAAAAATTCTACCAAAAATTTCTACATAATCCAGTATAATACCCATTATTCAAATACAAGGAGAAAATAACCTTTCAATTAATTGATGTAAAAATCCAAAACCTTATGGATGGACTTTCCAACATTCCACCCCAAATATCTCTTCAGCGATTTCACCTATGTCCATCTTTCCAAAGCATGAAATGTGAGATCTCATAGAAAAAATCAAATTCAAAACTATCCAGATTTCAAGGCTATCTACTCAAAACCCATCAAATATTGATTCCACCTCATGGTTAGAAATTAAAAAAAAAAAAAAAAAACTATCATTAGATTGGTCCACCCAAGGCTCTAGGACTAGTAACTTAACCAACCAAGGCCTCCAGAGAGTTTTCCCAACCAAGACTACATGACTAGTAACTCAACCAATATTTTTACATGGCTCCAAAGGATTTGTCCAACCTGGCTCTAGGAACTAGTAAATCAACCCAAGCTAAGGAAACATGAGAACCAACCAAAACAAACAATGAAGGTAAACCCACAATCACCATGGCTATCTAGGAAATGGGAAGGCTAGGAAATCCACTGTCAACAAAGGAAATCCTCCATGCCAATGACAGATCATGAGCAAGAAAACTAGTGAAGGAAACATACATGCAACTTAGTACCTACAAGAAAATATGATGTAGTTGTTGATCCCAATGTCTTTTTATGTTTTCCTGCTCTTCCTTTTCTTTCTTGCTCCAAGAATCCAAGTATGCCACAGTCTCCAAGAGTGCTATAAGAAAAATATAATTCTCCAAGAGTATGAGAGAGAGATAGAATAATGAGAGAGCTCCAAAACTGAACTAATAGAAGGTTGAGCCAAGAGGTTACACTAACTAAAATCTTTCCAACTGAGCCTAAGAATTATTTTTATGAATGAGGCCTCTATTTTCTTCATTTTCCATTATTTTCCTTCATTTCCTTCCTCACATGCAACCTGTGACCTTTCACCTTCCTTTTCTCCTAATTTGTTTTATTTTCATAAATGAATGTGCCAAAAATGCCATTTTTCCTCTCCAAAGCCTCAACTATTTCCTTTGCTAATTTCCTTATCCATAATAAACCAAATCAAAACCCAATAGGATGTTTCCCCCACCATTCAGCTTGGAATACGTGTCCCATCATCATGTCCATAAATATCTTTTTACATGGAATTTTCACCAGGTATTTTACAGAACCCTCCCCCTTGGGGAAACACCATCCTCGATATTCAATGACACCTATAACCAATAAGAGTGTTGAAAACAAAACATACTACCCATGGATCTTTAAAAAACATCTTATTCCAATATTTACAATGACCACTGTTGAAACATGACAATCATACCATTTACTGGAGCTTTATAACATAGCTCATTAGAGTATTTATAATAACCCCATATACACATAGACATTTTCTTCAACTAGAAAATAACCATAATGTCTATGGAGCTTTATAAATCCATCTTGATACAATATTTATAATATGTTGTGCTTTGCAAACAACCCCCCATTTCATATTATTTTTATTTACAAAAGCATTAAAATATTGAAATGGGTCCCTCTTAAAATAAAATTGATGTCAAAACTATTACTTTGTGAAAGTCCAACAAATCAAAGGAGCGCTTTATAAAATTATCCTTAAAAGCAATATCTCTTTAAAAAATTGGAAATAAAGCAAATATGTGTTTATTGCGATAAAGCGATCGCAAGATCGCATATTGCAATAACATAAAGGATGCACTAAACAATCAAAAGGCTCCCCGACGCGATAAAGCTATCGGTGATATCGCAATCGGCAAATTCTCTTGTGCACCACTAACGCGCCCCTCATTAAAACCCCGATGCGATAAAGCCATCGGCGATATCGCAATCGGAAATCCCCTTTGTACTGCAAGCATTGTACATATGCATTTCGCCGATGCAATTTCGCAATCGGTAATCAGCGGCTCCCCCTGTTAAACCCTTAATGCGCATATGCCTTTCGCCGATGTGATATCGCAATCGGCGATCGGCAATATTTAAAGTCTTGTTAAAACTAGCCATGCGCCCTCACCCGATGCGATGCGATAAGGCACGGTTCTCAACAAAAAGCCGTTAAAAGTGATTGGAAAGCTCGATTTAATGCTAGTTAAGGCATAATTATTCCCTCTCGGCCGCCAGTACGCCCATTGCATGATTTAAAATATCTTTTGACGAAATATTGGACTAATGAGCATTTATAAGGTGGCAGGTCCTATATGGTCCCTTAAATGAGTCCATACCCTCAGATCTGCCTATAGATCGTCTCCGTGCCGTTTTAATAAAAGCAAAGTATATCAATGTTCTTCTTTCTTTTTACTATCAACTCTGGGTTTAACTATTATCTCTGTGTTACGCCAAAATCGTCTCTCTGTGCAGAATACAGTTTTTCAAAGAAATTCGGGCATAATGGGTAAAAAGTCAAAGAATGTTGCAGGTGTTATCAACCCACCCGCTACGCCACAAGTAGTAGCAAACATTAAGAAGTGTCTGATATCAGACACGACATGCGCGGGCCTTGCTAGGACAACTTGGCAAGGAACTTACGATTTGTTAGAGGCCGAGAAACCAACGCAGATGGTGGAGGAAGCCACCGCAGATTCATTCAAAAAATCAGAGTGCACTCTCAAAGACTTGGCCGATTCCTTCCTCCATAAGATAGTGGCAAGGGAACAAATGCTCCCATATACTGATGTTATCAAATGGGCAATTGAAGAAATCCCTATTACAAACAGGACTTTCGTCGCAAAGGATGGAAGGATTTTTGGGTCGTTTAAGCTGGAAGATCTGAGGCAAATGTATCATTTGCCTAAGCCAGAGAAAGTATACAATAGCGCATTTCTGGAGAAATTCGCAAGTGAGAATGAGATTGAGTCTGAGCCTATCAAAGATTGGAGATAGAACCAAAATAAGCACAAACATGAAGCCTCTGGTAAGTACTTAGTCGCCTCTTTGTGTTCTCCTTATTGCTATGCCGCTATAATGATGTGTAGACTATGGGGTATGCACGATTCTGCCATTTTCACCATTGAAATGGTTCCCCTCATGGAGGCGGCAGTCAACAGTTGGATTATGGATTGGGCCACTATCCTTTCGGATAAGCTTGCACTTGCTATTAGTGAATTTAGGAATCAAACCAGAGTCAGCGAGAGGAAAATTCCTTCGTTCTACTACAGCGCTTATATTTTAGATACTTTGTGTTTTAATTCCGAATTCCCTATTCTTCGTTGGAGGTGGACCACACAGGACCCCTCGCCCATCCATATCTACCATCACAAAATTTTGAAGTCATCCCATAAAAATCATTTATATCAAATTTGTAATGGTTTCATGGTCCCTGTATATTATGCAATTTTTGATAAGCCTATTCCGAGGATATCCTACCTAGCCTCTTTTGATTTTCCTGCGGTGGGTAGTTGGTTTGGGGAAGAATATTTTACTTATGTCAGAGTCTATGGCAGCCAAGCCAATCCCCATGTCCTCCCCTTATATGTCCCTGACAAGCTGTTAGCAAGGGAAATTGCATACCAACTTACAGCTAAGAGTACCACACAGACTCTTAAGCAGGAGAAGAAAAGGGGCTAGCTTACTTTTCCTTTAAGATGTGGAGTCTTTACCCTGAATGATTTGAAACATGCAGAAAAAGAAGCCAACAAGATTCAAGCTCTAAATCTTCCTATAATTCCGAATAGACCATATGATCCAAACCGATATGCAGATGTCGCTCTTGAACATGCTAAATTATCAATATTTGAACACAAAGAAGATATGTTCGATGATGTTTTTGCCTCAGCTGAATCAATAGGTCATGCTAAAGAGCTTGCCAAGACAAGATATAATGACGAAGGGTTATCTGAGTTTAACAAGCTCAGGGAGCAGAGGTTGCAAACTCTGCCCCTAGACCTAATAATGCCAACTCAAGCAGCATCTTCAAGCAAGCCTAGCCAGCAACAAAAGAAAGAACCCCCTGCTACAGTGAAAACCAAAAACAATGAGCAGGAGGAACAACAGAAGAAAAACCAAGAGGAGAACTGAAGAGAGAACAACAAGAACGTTTAAGGAAAGAACAAGAAGGACTCTTAAAGAAAGAGTAGGCAGAACGCTTAAGAAAAGAAGAGGAAGATAGGTAAAGAAAAGAGTAGGAAGACATTTAGCAAAAGAAGTAGGAAGAGATGCGGTAGAAGGAACAGGAGCAACAAGAGAAGGAAAAACAAGAACAACTATTAAAGGAGTCATAGGCCAAACAAACCACCACCGATATTAACAAGGGTGTCGTCACAGACCCTGAGCTGCAAAAGGAATGGTAGCATTTCAGTACCATTATCGGTGGAGGAAAAGACTCACAGAATACTAATACTCCTAAAACTAGCAGTGTAAATGATCGAAACTCATCTCAGGCTTTGAACGAAGCCAGAGGCCCACCAAAAACAACGAATGTGGAAATAATTCCAAAAGGTCCTAGTGACCAAATCACCCTCCAAGTAGAAGATATTCCTCCATTGAACGTCTTCTACGACCCTAAGCACAGAGCCGTGGTAAAGCAATCGAGAAAGAGACAAAGGATTGATCAACCTTCCCTCTTTCCCGAACAAGCAGTCATGGGCAATATAGTCTGGAAGGAGAAACTCGATCCCTCTAATGATTTGACCAAGTTGTCACAATATGCTAGAGCTTATTCGGCTGCCACTATCGACAAGGCATCAGAGGTAAGTCTTCTCTTAAAGACTAAAGACCAGGAAATTTCCACACTGAAAGCAGAATTAGAAGATGTCAAACAAAGGGCAATACAAGCCGAGGGGAAATTATCGGAACAGCAATAGGAGACAGTACGTGCAAGCGAACAGCTAGTGGAACAATAGAAAATAAATAACCAGTTGGTTCAGCAGTGGGAGGAGGAGAAACAGAAGATTAACCAGGCAGCCATCCAGAGAGAAAATGAATTAACAAAGGCTTTGGAGCAACTAAAAGCGGAAAATGAGCAATCTTTGAAGACTAAGGATGAGCATATTACTCATATTACAGCACAATTAGAGACTACCAAGGGAGATTCACAGATAAAAGAATTCAAAAAGGAGGCAATGTTAATCAACAAGGTGCTTATAGCGCAAGTTAAACTCTTGGCTCACTCCCTCTCTCAAGCAGAACCACTCTGCGAGTTAGCTACAACTGTAAATGAGCAAGTAGAAAAGGCAAGAGATGACTTAAATCAAGCCGAAGAAGATATAACAGCCTACCTTGAATGGCAAGATTCAAAATCAGGAAAGGAATCCAATTTTCCTAGGATACTTGAGGTCCATAAAAACATATTGTTTACAGAATGGCAAACGTAGGTATTAAAGGCAGAAAGGGCAGCATCAAGATGTGCATTAACTGCTGGTAATTTGGTTGATCTAGTAAATGATACTCTCTATCTAGCCAATATAATTACCCAATGCACGCCCGGGAAGATCATTACAGCCAATACATTGGAGCAGACATGCTACCCAGATTTAGAAAGCAAGGCAAGGTCGGTTACTGAAGTCGACACTTTAAACATAGAAACATATTGGCGGTTCCTTATCAAGCCTCATGAACAACGATCTGCCCTCAAATGCTTAACTGATGCCATTCAATGCATGATCCCCGACATCCAAGACTCCACCTACGCCGCCCAGCTCAGTTCCCGGCTCAACAAACCTCCTGAAATTGAGCCAATGCTCGCCATCACTCAACTCAGATTCAAAGGGAAGCAGCCAACAGGATGACTCACCCTCCAGCTCCTCGGATCGCCCATAGAAATAGCAATAAGAAGTTATTGACATCAGATTAGTTAGCTTTTCTGTTTTGTTCGTATTTAGATTAGCATAAGTATTTATAGACCCTTTCATGTATTTAGAAAGGGTCGTAAAATTCTGTAATAGACTTAACAGACTGAAGTTTGCACTATTGTGCTTCAGCCTTTATTCTTTTATGAAACTCGACCGTTTGCTTTTACTTTAATGGAGAAATTTCTTGATCCAATTGTGCACTACTGTCATTGATTGAGGAATGTTTATACATTGAGGCAAAAGCTAAACATAGCGATTGATATCGGGACTGGCATACAACTCAAATGGTATTTCTATCTTTGTTTGAAGTCATTCTGTGTATGTGAATTCGCTGTGTAATTATTCTTGCTATTGTTAATTGTATGCATGCGCATCAACAGGAAATCTAACTCATTCCACTATTGGGTGTTTATATGATTGCCTTATTTTTAATTATGTATGCGTTAATGATATGAATGCATAAAGTGTAGTAGTATTGCTTGAATCGCTGCGTCTAACTATTTAGGTACAACAATCTTTAAATAATTTAATATCTATGTCTATATAAATGCAGTCATCTATATAATTGTATTTGTGGATATAGAACATCAGAAGCTACGCTTTAGAATTCAAATAGACTCCCGGGATAGTTTTATTTACTTATATTTCTGTTAATAGTTTTAGTCATCTGCCTATCGCTAGTGTGATCTACAAAGTATTCATTCATCCCATTTATCTATATTCTGGGAAACTGGTCCCATTATCCCCAGTCGGAGCCACTATCCCAAACGGAAAAGGAGCTGCACTAAGGTCCGGACCGGGTGGTTTCCCCAATGTTGATGCAGCGATTTTCGACGCTTCAACAGGACCATGCCTCTTCACCCTGTTAGCTTGACCAAAAAATTTTGCATTTAGAAAAGGAAAACAAACCATTAATTTCTTACCTCTTGAGTGCCTCCCCGAAAATGATGCAAAAATGTTGGGTGTTGAGAAGAGATGGTTGTCCCAGAGGGATTGCGCAATTTCTGAGAGGAACAGGTGATTGTCTCCCAGGATTGCGCAATTTCTGGGTTGAGCAGCTGTCTTGGGTCAGACCTCGTAATTTTCTCAAGGAAGCATGTCTGACTGTATCTCACAATTTCTGAGCTGAGCATCTGTCCTGGGTCAGATCTCGCAATTTCCTCAAAGAAGCCTATTTGACTATATCTCACAATTTCTGAGCCCAACAGGCTGCCTGGCTAGATTTGCGCAATTTTTGGTAGTTGCTGGGCTGGCTGTTATAGAGGGATTCCGCAATTTCTGGGAGCAGTAAGTGACTAATGCCCACAATTACGCAATTTCTGGGTTGAGCAGCTATCCCAAGATGAATTGCGCAAATTTTGAGAGGAATACTGATAGGAATAATTGTGCATTTCTGGAGCCCAGTTGGGTGTCCAGCTGGGTTTGTGCAATTTCTGGAGGGAAGACTAGTTCCCCTCTAGAATTGCACAATTCCCAGAGCGATCTTCTCAACCAACAACTAACACTAAGTCCAAAAATCAGCCTGTGAAGGGGGTGGAACAAACTTGCATGCACAGGCTGACAAGACTCTATGAAACAGTTGAAGTTGATGTGCTTGATAGTGCAAGACATCCTACTGTGGATGGTCGGTAGGGAGGCTCCAAAACGAAGTTAAAGAAAAATTTTGGAGGGTGGTTGTAGCCGCTACAACACATACATTGCCAAGTGACAAAAGCGTGATGTTAGAGAGTTTCTTTGATAGGAAATACTTTGATGTATTAAAAGAAACTCAAAATTTGTATGCGTTATTCATTTTTTGAGAGAATTGGTTTATATTTTTAAATATATGAAGGTGATGGGATTTCCATAACATAAAACAAACAATCAAACTCTTTCCCACTATTGAAAGTTTATATAAGAACTAAAGTAACATTAAGCATTTATGGATTTTTCATATTTTGAGAATACTTTTTCCTTAAACTTTAATTTATTTGGAACAATAATATAATATATTGATAAAAGTATGCTTTTTGGAATATGTAATCATAGTTGAAATTATACAACTATAGAAACAAATGAAGCGATAAAGTATGTACACAATTTTGAAAAGAACAAAAAAAATAAATAAAATTTGAGGACACCAATGTCCTTTAGTAAAAAATAATATTTACATATAAACTTGAGAGATTTTCTTATGAAAAATATCTTTTCAAAATTTTCCCATTTACTCGTAAATTTTCTACTGGGTCTTGCAATGTTTGTAAGATTTAAGTTGAAGGACCAAGTATTAAAAAGATATGAATTGTACCAATCCAAAGATGTTAAAATTGAGAGTGTTTCCCTTTCTCCTCATGGCTTTTATCCCATTTAAGGACTAAGTCACCAACAACAAAATCTCTATCGGATGTTAAATGTTTATCAAACCCTTTTTTGATAATTTTTCGATGTTCATGAAATTTGTCTTTTGCCTTTTGTTGTTCCTCTTCTAATTTTAGAAATATTTATAATCAAACATCCATATCTTTGATTGAATTATGCCTAATAGATTGAGCTAATTGGATTGATGGCAGGAAAATATTTGGTGGAAATACGGCTTCCTTACCATATACTAGCGAGTATGGGGAGTTCCCTAATGCTCTCTTAGGAGTAACTATATCAGCCTATAGGGCATTACATAATTAATTATGCCAATTTCTTTGGTGATTTTGGGCAGTCTTGTTCAGAATTTGAATCAAATTTCTATTTTTGGATTATGCTAAACCATTACCTTGAGGGTAGTGGTTAGCAAAAAATTTGATTTTATACCTTTATCTAGGAAAAATTCAATCATGTTAAGAGAAGAGAAATGAAAACACAAAATATGTTGGAACTCTAAACCTTGTGATTATATGGGTTTCTGGGAAAGATCTCACCTGTTCATCATTGACTTTTTTCAAATGGATTGCTTCAGTTCAGCTTGTGAAATAATTAGTGGATGTAAGAATGTATTTATGTAATTTTGAAGAATTTGGATTAATATCACCAATGATATCGAATCCTGATTGCTTAAATGGTCCTTCCACTTCTACAGGTTGAAGAGGGAGAGCCATTCTTTTTCCTTTTCCTGATGTTGTTTGACATTTTTTACATTTCCTCACATATGTATAGTAATCTTTGAACATAGTGGGCCAATAATAGTCTGCTCATAAAATTTTATGTGCAGTGGTTTCCCCACCAAAATTCCCACCATAAGGTCCATCATGTAGATCTACTAAGACTTTTTCTACATCATTTTTCTCAAAGCAACTTAGTAATACATTATCATATTTTTTTCTAAAAAGAATGCCATCAATTAACTGATATTTGGAACATTTTATACATAAAGCTCTTTTATGCTTAACTGATAAGTGGTAAGGGGTAGTACCATGAATTAAAAAATTATCTGCATACCATGTATTGTTGGTACAATTACCTAAAGGATTCATTTCAAATTCATTGTACCATCCTAATTCTGAATTAGAATTTTCACCTCCATTTGAATGATATCTGTCTTATTCAACTGATAATTTACATAGACCTTGTCCTCTGATGACTTTATATGGTTTAGTTTCTAAGCCATACTCTTGTAATGCAGTCATCCAATTTTCTCCTTTTTCTCCTAAATATTTATGTACCAACAATACCACATGGTGTGGAACTACCACTTTAGTATGATATTTCAACAAGAAAGGTCTAAAGTGTTTAACAAATTTATAAACAACATATGATTTCTTGTTTCTTTATGGATAATTTAATTCAACACGCTAAAAGCCGAAACTCATGAAAGAAATAGGGATTTCTGTATTTTCATAATTTTTTTGAGTGAGCCCTGCTACATACAAAACAACAAATACAAATGTGGATAATAAAAATTCTTTATCAAAATATGGGTTGATTAATGTTGGAGAAGAAAAAATAATTTCTTTGATTTTTTCAGAAGCATCCTTTTGTAATTGTCCCCATTTAAAAACATGATCCTTTTTAACCATATCTTGCATTGGTATGACTATTTCTGCAAAAAATGGGATAAATCTTCGAACAAAATTGATCTTTCCTAAGAAAGATTGCATATATTTTTTAATGTGAGGAAAAACAATCTGCAAGATTGATTTGATTCTATCTGGATTAATAACAATACCAATTTTAGGAACTATAAACCCCAATAATTTACCTTAAGTGACAACAAATATAATATTTTTTGGATTTAATGAGATCCCATACTTGCAACATCTTTCAAAAATCTTTCTTAAATAATCAACATGTTGAGTTCTTTTCTTAGAACAGAGGACAATGTCATTCAAATACACCACCATGAATTATTAATATTTCCATTAAAAGAAATATACATAGCTCGTTGAAAAGTAGCTCCAGCATTGATTAATCCAAACGATATCTTTTTATAAGCATATGTGCTCCATTTAGTTCCAAAAATAGTTTTAGTTTGATTTTCTAGTGCAACCAAAATCTGGTTTTAATAAGAGAATCCATCAAGAAGAGAAAACATTTCAGATCCCATAGCTGATTGTAAAATATGTTCCAGTGGAGGAACATGAAAATTATCTTTTTCAGATGATTTATTCAGATTTTGAAAATCAATGTAGATTATGATATCTTCATTTTTCTTTCGAACAACGAACAAATTTGAAACCCATTGTGAATTTCTTATAATGAAAATAATTCAATCTTTCAAGAGTTTATTAAGGTCTTCCTTGATTTGACCCTCAAGTCTATGATGCAACTTCCTTTTTTTTTTCCTGAAAAGGTTTAGTATCTGATTTGATTGGAATTACATGTTGAATTATTTTATTATCATAAACTTTCAAATCATCATAAGTCCAGGAAAAAATATCATTGTATTGTTTGAAAAGTTTAAGAAATCTGGATCGTTTAACATGTGTACAATTGCTTCTCAAATTAGTATTTTGAGGTTGTTTTTCTATTCCCAGATTTACAGCTTCATATTGCATTGAAGAGATATTTGTTTTGCAATTTGTACTACCATTAAATCTATTTTGAAAGTCATATAAATTTTCTGATCGGACTACAAATTTTGGAATTAAATTTTTGACTTTTATGATCAGCGTGATGTGTCTACATATGACAAAGAGTTTGGACAAAGGAATAGTAGTTTAGAGACATAGGAATGATGAAGGGAATGTTTTGATAGTTATACACAGTTTCTGTGAAGCAAAGCTGCATATATACAGGTACGTACTTTTCTGGTCAAGAAAAGTCGTGTATAGTTTCTGCACCATGGTATTCTTAATACCAAGGGTCTTTACCATGGTATTTGACCCATAGTATTGAAACCAACAACAGATATTTGATCCTGTCAAAGACTACCATCATCATTAGTGTGGCTTTGACTTGTGGTATTGGATAAGGGCTAAGTTATATAAGGAGATTAATATCAAAGTGTTTGTGTGTGCAAGTAATGAAGATTTCATAGTTAGACTTGAAGCAAGTGTGCATGTTGTTGTCCTTTATAAATAGTTCTAGGATGAGGAACTGTGTCAAAGCATTTAAAATGTTGTTTTAATCTAGGTTTGGATGACAAATGCTTTAAATTGTTAAACAAATGCAAATCCTAATTATTTTTGATATAACAAAAGGGATGATTCTTCACCTTTAACAAAATTAAGCTTTAAAATGTTTATGAAAGGTAGAGTTTTAAGATGATATATATGATTCCTTAAACATTCAAATAAAGTATTTAACTTGTCATATATATATATGATGCATGTAAAATCCTTTTACAACCAAACAAATCATATTTAAAGATAACAGGAAGAAACAATTAAATTATGTAGAGGAATTAACTCAACCAAATAGTTTCTGTTAATTAATCTCTGTAATTGATTATAACTTCGCAAAGGATTTCAGAAAGATTTATATTCAATTTTATCTTACCCATATTTCCTATTAACTTTAAGCATGTGTAGAAATAAATAAATATGGAGACATAATAAGAACTAGAAAACTCACAGGAAAACACAAGCTGCTTCAAAATGAGTCTAGAATCCTTCAAGTAATCTCAGAAACAGTTCAAAGAATCACAATCATGCTTGACGGCTTATCAAAAGGGTTCAACCCTTCCTACTTCGAATTACAAAGTATTTATAGAGGTTCTAATCAAAATATATAGACTTAAAATCAAAATTTATTACAACGTACATTTTCCAAACTGATTTGGATTTATTACAAAAATAGAACTAGAAAAGAGGAAATCTTAACTCTTTTGATATCTTGCACAAAAATCGAGGACTGTTGTTGGTGACTGGAGCTATAAAGATGTTGTTCTATTTGTTGTTCCTAGAAATATGTTCTTTGTCCCTGGAAACTTGGTATTTTTCTACTAAAAATATGTTGTCTCTCATTCGATGAGTTCACACAACTTGTCCCATCGTTTTTCATCAGGAATAGAAAACTTTAATAATTTTCTGTATGATTCATCCACTTTAGTGTATTTGTCAAAAGTAGGCCTATTTATGAACATATGCTTGATCTCATGTTGAATTAATAAATCATAACTAAGACCTTCCATGAAAGCCTTTCCAGTGATGGTTCCTTTGATTTTAGCAAATTTATCTTTATCTATTACTATATAATGCAATCTCTATTGATATTCTTCCAGTGGAATTAATTTATTATGTATACCTTGCAAACTTGGAAGTCCTTTTACGTGTAATGAATTAAACTTTATGTGAAGCTTTTTTATCTGGAGCTCTAAATTGTGACATTTATTCTCTAGTTGTAGCATTAAATTTCTTTTAGTATGTACTCTTCTCACCTCCAATACAACTTCAATTCTGTCTTCAATACCATACTCTTTAAGCTCTTATATTGTCTTGGAATTCAGAACCTTTATTATTTTTGTAGCATCTCCTTGTTTATGGTCGATGTCTTCCTTTACTTCTACCATTGCTTCCTTTCATTTTTGTAACAAATCTTCTTGTTCAAAAATAATCGCAATTGAAGGCCACAATTTAGTAATTGATTCATTAATATTAAGCCAACTATTTTCTTTGACTTGGTCAATGGTTTGAGAAATCAAAACTTCATTTTCATAAGTTTCTATTTGCTGAGTCAACTTATAACATTTTTGCAACTCAGAAAAGTATGCATTGCTAGTCTTAAGCTTTTGATCTTGGAGATTTTGAAGTACGGTTTTCAATTTCTCAATCTCCTAATCCTTGAATGTCAAGTCTCCTATGAATTTTAATAAGTCTGATGCTGCATCAGTGGACTATGTATCCACTGTAATAGTTGCTGCTCTAGAAGTCCTCGTTGTTGAAGTAGTTCTTGTTGTTGAAGTACCTGCAATAGATGTTGCTATGGGGATAACTGCTGAAACATCTAGTTTTTATTATTTTTCCTTTAACAATGTCTCCATTTCAGCCTCCATATTTTGTATGTGGACATTTTGTTCAATTATCATTTTGAACATATTCTCTTTTTCTATCTCCAATTTACCAACTTATTTGCCCTGTGGATGTTCCGTAGTAGGAAGCTTTAGCTATTTTCTTAATGCTTGAATATCAACATTCTTGTTCTTGATCATTTCTTCAGCTACTTTAATACCATTAGGACCATGTCCCAATTTTATTACCAACTATTCTAATGACTTAAGCCTAGTATCTTTGGCAAGTGATGACATTTTCTCCATCTTTAATTGTGAATGAATGTTATTTAGTGAAGCTTGTAGTTTGGAGGTTTCCATAGCTAAACTAGTCAAAGTAGAATAAATAATTTATCCAACCTTCTTATGGAGGTCAATCTGATCAATGGCATGAATATGTTTGGTTTCAAAAGAAAAAAAATGATGTTTTATAATCTTCAGCACCTCTAGGGACTAGGAATTTGGGTTCCAAGAAAGCTAGCTGAAATTGTCCCTTTTCAGTGTCAAGTGCAGATAAAATTCTGTTTCTAGAATTTAGAATATGTGGTGGGCTTCAGTGCTTCATTATTCCTTTTAATCTATTTATACCTAGAAAAAATGTTATGTTGTTATGTACCTTGAGAAACAGATGATATAGGAGAATTTGTGGAAATCTCCTTAATCCTTGGAAAGGTAGAAGTATGAGAACCTGTCAATATCATTGTTTCCTTCTTCAGTGAACTTTCTATTTGAAAACGTCCCCCCCTGAGTATTAGTTTTATTTCTTCTTTTAAACACTTGGAAGTCTGTCTCTTGAATTTATGAAACTAAAGGAGACAAACTTGCTCTTGGCCTCTTAGTCTCTTTCTCTTGAGGGACTAGAGTTTGTGAAGCTATTTGAATATCAATTTGTCTGTCTACCTCTTGCAATGCGTTCTCCTGCCACTCCTCTTGATTTGCATATTGTTCTATTTCTGGCCTTGGTGTATGTGCATAAGGTGTAGTATTCTATTCGACTCTTAACATAGAAATAATCCCCAAAGGATCGTAAGACCAGGTCAAGCTCAATTTGAACTTCATTTGTTTGAAGAGAGGATCTGCCTCCTTTATTGTTGCTCTGGTGTTGATAATAAATGGTCCAATCTGTGCTTTTAGTTTAAAGTGAGACTTATTCTTACTAGATACAAAATGTAGATCATCCTTGCTCATCATTTGTCTTATATATTGCAGCGCAAAAATTCTGATTGGCACAAATTTTGGGAACCTATAGGGAGGAAGATCACACCCATAGATTCTAATTTTTGTGTAGTTTTGATAAAGGTATTGGTCGCCAATCTTAGATTTCTCATAGAAGTGAAGAATTATTTTCATTTCAAGTGAAATCTAGGTATAATATCACTCTTGAGAAGACACAATGTAGTATGTAAAAACATCTTTACATAATCATTGAAAGAATACTCTGTGTTCTTTCTTACATATGAAGTCCAATGAATAACTAACTGAGGATTCCCCTATGCATATAATTTCTACAATGGAAATTTGAATCCATCTACTTGGAAAAATAGAAATAAATACACAACGACTGATTGATGCTTAAAAGCACCTTCAGTTGAAAACTTTATCATGGATGCTCTCTGCCAGAAATTGACTGTAATTGAAAATGAGTGATGGTTTATCACCTACTGAAAACACTGATAAAAATTCTAGAATTACCTCATTAACCTAATGATCACTAGGGTAACCTAATAGACATGAAACCATAGATATGACTTTCCTAGACATTTCTTGAAATATTGTAGAAGAGTAGGGTGGATTGGTTCTTGGTAACTTAGAGTTATCAGGTAAAAGTGATTTGAAGGTATTGGATCTTTGAGGGAATGTGAGTTTCTGATAGATCTCCATGAGAGAGCCTACAGAAAAAGGATGCAGAGGGGTTGTAGGTTTAACTTAAAGGATTTGACATATTGACTCAGGAGTGACAGTAAACAAGACTTCATTATTTTGGGAAATTGCAACCCTCTGACTGGGTAAATACTTTAAATGACACCTGGTGACAAATTCAGGTAAGAAATGGGTTTGAGTAAAGATGAATTGAGGTAGGAAGGAGTCCCATATGTTTAATTCATCAATATCATTCAAGAACTTCTGATTTGCCCAGTTGTGGAGTGCATAAATATTAAACTCACACTGGGTTGAAGAGATTTTTTATTTCTTGTCAACTAAGGGAAATTCATCTAAATTCAGTACAGGGGGCAACATTGGGCTTTCTACCACTAGTTTGGACTTTCCTTTAGATGATGACATGTTGAACTATGAATTTTCAAACAAGTGTATTGAATTACTAGGAACTAGTGATCGCTGGTGTAGAAAATGCTTGTCTGCTGATAAAATCCAATTATGCATTTGCTGTTGCAAATGATGGGAGAAAAGGAATGTGGAGGGCAACAGAATGGTTTAAATGGATTGAGTGAATTAATTGTTTTTGGTGCATCAAGTTAATGCACTAGACGTTGGCGGGAAATATTTATTAGTGTAACGACTAACTAGCTGTTGGGTGAGGGAATATATTAATTGTAACAATTATGTGGTATGGACAAGTGGGGGAGTGAAAAGTGGTGAGGTGTGAGGAAGTGACGATGGGAGTGGATCAGATGAGTGAGTGGTTTTCATTGGGGGGATAGGTTGTTTACGATTTTGAAGGGGGGCGGGGGGAATGGATGTGGAGGGCCCACGTAGCCAAGGGAGGAATGCGCAAAACAACTTTTCGAACCCCCCCTTGGTTAAACGTCAAAAGCACGGGGGGATCCGAAATTCATCCCCTGTTGTTTATACAGACGGGGGTGATCTTGGCTTCTGATTGCTGCTCGAGATTTATCACAAGCTAACAACACGTAAAATCAATTTACCTTATTAAAAAGGTATTAATTAATCATCAATTAATTAACATAATAAATATTAATCAATAATACATTAATAAGGTGGCAACATTTAAAAAATCTCGCCTATGCTTTGGGATTTCATTTCTATTTTTAATCCCATTTTATTTATCTTTTCTTTTCTTTTCTATATGTTTTATTTTTTATTTATTTTTCAATATAAAGGAAATGGAAAATATTACATGGTGAGAAATATTTACAACATTGGCTCCATCTAGGGACTACTTGCTCCCTGTGGGATGCAGAGAACTTGCAGATCCATGTACCTTCTCCTTGGCCTATGGAGTCTTTGCTATGAAAATCACACTTGACAATGAAACTTAAAAGAAAATACGAAATTTACAATGAACTATGGCTTCAAGAATTTTTAGTACTGAATGTAATGTTTGAGATATTGTCCATTGAATGGAAATGAAGAATATTGTCCTTCCAGGTTCCGCAAAATAAAATTATTGTTACCCTTCACTTTTGCAATGTTGAATGGTCCTAGCAAAAAGTTGTAGAAGTTTCCATGCTTGCCTCTTTCCTCTCTTCTAGCATCCCACCTTAACACTAGATCACCTTGTCTGAAGTCTCTTTCTCTAGCCTTTCTGTCAAATAAACTTTTCATTTTATTCTGATATTTCTGAAGTTTGAATTGAACTTCATGTCTTTCTTGATTTAATTCAATGATTTTATTGATTCTTCTTGAAAAATCATCAACTTCATCATATGATTCTTGCAGAAATTTCATGAGTGGAAATGCTAGTCGTGTGGGAAAATTTTCCTTAGTTCCATAGACTAGCTAAAAAGGGGACTTACCTATAGATCTTTTGGGTGATACTCTATTTTCCCAAACTGCATATTTAAGATGACTATCCCAAATCCTTTTATGATCTACCAATACTCTTTTAATGACATTAACCATAATTATGTTTGATGAGTCTACTAATCCATTACCTTGAGGGTAATAAGGTGTAGAATGATGTAATGAAATCTAATACTTCTGACAAAACTCTATCATTTTAATGTTGCTGAAAACTTGTGCATTATCTGTAACTGTTTGTTGTGGACAACCAAATCTAGACAATATGTTCTCTTCAATAAATTTGATGACTATTGCGGTTTTTGCATTCTTTACAGGAATTTCTTCTACCCACTTGGTAAAATAGTCTGTAGCAGTTAGAATCAATCTATTTTGGTAACTTGATGCTGGACTTATTTCACCTATGAAATATAATCCCCATTGCAAAAAAGGTGCTTGAACTAAAACTGGAACAAGGGGTAGTGTTGCTAATATCTGCTTACGAGAAAATATCTGACATGGAATACAAATTCTTACTTTAGCTCCAACCTTTGCAAATAATTTAGGCCAACAGAAGCTTTCTCTTAGAATATTGTATGCAGTTTCCTTCCAAGCACAATGCCCTCCACAAATGCCTTCATGAAACTATTCAATAACTCCATCTGTTTCACTTTTATTTAGACATAATAAAAGGATATTGAGAGGATCCTTCCAATACAAATTGGCATTGATGATACAATATTTCATGGCTTTAAGTCTAAGAGATCTAGATTGATTCCTTGTAAATTCAGGAGGATACTTTAAATCTCAAAGAAAATTGACAATGTCTCTATACCATTATGAAAGTAAGAATTTCTCATCAATGTGTAAAGGAATAGGAACAAGATATGAACTGGAATAAGGTTCTTATGGATTCTTCTCACTTGAACTAGAAGAAGGTTCTTGTTGATTCTTCTCACTTGAACTCTACAAAATGGTATTGATACCAAAAACCTTACAATTTGATTCAGCCAAAAGTTTATATAAACCTTGTCCTTTTACCAATTTGGTAGGTCTAATATCTAGATAAAATTCAAGTATCTTTGCAATCCATCTTCCCCTTTTTCCATCTATATCAAGCTATGTTAAAAAAAATTTTACTGCATGGTTTGGAACATAAGAAATGATAGGAGAGTGTAGGACATATATTTTGAATGCTTTTAGGGCTTGTACAGGGCACATGCTTGCTTCTCTATGATATCATATCTTAACTCAACATCTCTCATTACTTTGCTGAAAAAGGAAATGGGCTTCTCATATCCATCATTATTTTTTTTTGTAGTAAAAACAACAACTAAGGTGTTGTTAGAGGCAAAGGAAAAGATACTAAATGGTTTTGAGTAGTTTGGACTAGCTAGTATTAGGGCCTCAAAAATAGCCTTCTTGATCTGTGAAAAAAAAAATTAGTTTGTACTGTCCATTTCAATTCATGATCCTTTTTAAGAATATTAGTAATATCTTTGACTATCTGAGCATGATTAGGTATAAATCTTCTCAAGAAATTTATTTTCCTAGAAATGCTTGAATTTCCTTTTTATTTTTAGGTAAAATAATTACCTAAATTGCTGAGACCTTTTGGATCAATGACAACTCCTTACTTTGAAATTATGTGTCCCAATAGCTTCCCCTCTTTCATTGCAAACAATGATTTTTTGGGATTAAGTGAAATCCCATATTTCCCGCACCTTTCAACAACTTTCCTCAAGTCCTTCAAATGTTTCTCATAAGAATTAGAAAATACAATTAAATCATCAAGATAAATGACAATGAATTTATTTATCTTAATAATAAATGCAAGATCCATTGCTCTTTGAAATTTTGCTCCAACATTGATTGGACCAAATGGCATTCTAGCATACATAAATGTACCTCAAGGAGTTGTAAACTTTTGTCTTTTCTCTATCTTCTGGACTAACCAGAATCTGATTATATTTAGAAAAGCCATCTAACATTGAAATTCTAGTAGAACCTAAGACTTTTTGAAGTAATTGATCCATCTTCGATAATGGATAATTATCTTTTAACAATAGTTTGTTTAGATTTCTAAAGTCGACACACAGTCTTATTTCACCATTTTTCTTCCTGACAGGTATTTTTTTTTTCTCAGTAAAAACTATCTAGTCTATTGTATTATATGTACAGGTGAATTTTACAATCAGTGAGACAGTCCATCCAGGGCCAGCAGTGGCGCCATGGATATCTTATCTTAGAAACAAAAAGCTCCCACGCAGGGGCAACACCTACAAGACTTCCAAAATTCCTCCAAAAACTTACTAAGGCTGGAAACCAGTATGACTTGACAAGCAGCCTGACATATAGCCGCATTGAGTTAAACAAGAACATGATTGCCCACGCAGGGGCTTCCATCAAAAACTGACTGTGGACCGACAGAGAACTTGCATTGGTCCGACATGAACATGACAGTATTAAAAATTGAGAGTAAACTAGACCAGCATAAACAAGACAATGTAAAAGACTGCGAGTGAACAAACACAGTGATGACCAGAATCAAAATACCTGCATAGACTTCAATCCTGGACCCGAGCCGAGAGAGAGAGGCATGTGCTGGAGCGCGCGTCAGAGTATCAGTCGTCGCAGGGTTCTTTTTCTTCCACGATGGTGCACCACCCCTGGCCCTCGGGGATTCCCTCCCACATGGCTGTCCATGGATCCTTTGCCTTGCCCTGAGGTTTCGGCACCTGGGGATGCGAGGGGGCGTGCAGAGGCTCCTTCCCTGAGGTACTCGCCTCAGTTGATGGCTGCAGAACAGGGCTCTCCCCCTCAGTGCTTTCTGGAGGTGGTTCTGCCAATCCTGGAGATTTTCCGCCATCATTCCCTTCTGGAATTTTTGTGAAAAGAACTGATATGTGGGCATTGATGCCTACGTTATCCTTTGAGCTGCCCAGGGTGAAAACAGCCGAGCCGAATGCTGGCAGAACTGGCTCCCCTTCACTCGAGCAGCCAACCTCCAAGAATTGCCCAACTTGAAGTGGTGTAGCTCTCGCCCGCCTGTAGCAGTAGCAGCAGCAGCAGTGGTGGTGCTCATCTGCTGCCGGTGTGCGAGAGGAGGAACCTCGCCTAGGTCCCCTTCTGCTTGATTGCCGCTCCCGCAACCTTGCCATGGAAACCCCTCTGATTTCCCCGAGAACCTGAGGTGAATTGTAAGACCATGCACAGGGCGGGTCTCTCCACAAGTCCCACTCAGGCGTGAGGGAGGAATTTCGCTCCTCGAATCCAATTTGCCTGAAGGAGGAATTTCGCTCCTCGAATCCAATTTACCTTGTATGCTTGTGATGTGCAGCGACCACCCAAGGCATATGCCTGAATTACTGCGACGGGGAGCCAAGACTGCTTGGCAAGGTGGTAGGATGACCATCCACCCAGAGATCCGCCGCGTCTGCGTCTCCTCAACCTCACCATGCCAATGCGCTTGCATCTACCCCTCTGCACCTTGATAACCTGCTTCATTCCTTCGTTGCATTCGAGCATTAACTGCGATCTGACCCTCCATCTGTTCCTTCTGCTCTGCATTGAATGCTCCGGACTTGGCCTGCGGAGTAATAAACCTTGACGGCTAATTTTCATTAACCCATCTCATTAGCACGGGGCGGCACATGCTGGGCATGTGGCTCGACCTCCTGTGACGTGCCAGCACCCGCATCCGGGGTCTTCCTGACAGGTATTAGGTTATTTATACATTCATAATATCTTAAGGGAACAATTTTTTTTGCATGCAATGGCTTTTTAATTTCTCTTTCAATATTTGGAAGCAAGACTGGATTTATTCTTCTTAACTTTTGCTGAAAAGGTTTAGCTTCTGGTTTGAGAGAAATTTTATGTTGAATAATATTTGTGTCATAGGTTTTCAACTCATCATATGACCATGAAAATACGTTTTTATAATGTTTGAAACATTTGACATATTGGTCTATAATTTCCTGAGGCAATGATGCTGAAATTTTAACATTTCTAATTTCTTAAGAAGTTCCAATATTACAATCCTCAACATCCTCTTGTTTTGCATTTAGTAATGAGGTTTTTGAGACATCATAATGATCAAAGAGTTTGTCAAGAGGAGCTAGTCCTTTTGGAATGTAATTATTAGATAATTTAATGATATTGTTATCTTCTATTTTCTGTTCTAACTTTAAGTTCTGATTGTCTTCTGGAGATTTTACTTTCATCAATTAGTTCTTCTTCCATATGCAAGGCTAAGAATTCATTTATTGCTTGTAAAGTTTTTTTAAGTGTTAATCATCTTCAAAGACCTGCTAGTGCTTAAGCTCACTTGGAATAGAGGGCTTCTATTTCACTTCAATCTAGTAATGCAATTGCATAGGATCAAGAATTTTAAAGGAACTGACAGAAATTGCAAAGGCATCAGCATGAATGTTTTCTTCTCTTGGGATTGATGTGATATTAAAAGCTTAAAAGTTATTTTCAATACAATCCCAAATATCATTCATGTAAGATCTAAGCCTGAGGTGCTTAGTTTGACAAAGGTTTTTAATTTGTTTTACAATTAACTCTGAATCACCAAACACAATAAAATTATGAACTTCTAAGATTTTGGCTAACCGCAATCCTAAAAGTAAGGCTTCATATTTTGCTACATTTTTTGTAACATCAAAATCTAATATAAAGGTTTGATTTGCGTTTTTCTTATAAGGAGAAATGAGTACAATTCTAGCCCGAATTCCATCTTTGGAAAATTCTCTATCAAAGTATATTTTCCAAATATTAGTATTTAAAATTGGAGGGGTATTAATAACTTCTTGAATGTTGATCTGAGAATTTGAAAGATCATTATAAGCTAGATTAAAACACCCAAAATCTTGATCAATAACATAAATTGGATGATTGATAGCTTGATTTGCTTTACAAACAGTGTTAATGAATCTGACCTCTCTATATAACCTTAAATTTTCACCTCCATAAACTAGGATTGTAGCAAAAGACATGTCCATTTGTAAACTTCCTCCTAATTTTGCACAACAACATCTAGACAATAACATTCGAAATTTGGGTGGAATATATGTGACCACTATATCTAAGAGTATAGTCTTCACAGGGATATGGATGAGTGTTACCACTAAATATTTGGTTAGTCTGAGGTAAGGTACTTCAATCTAGTACTTCATTTGTTTCATGAAAAGTTTTTGAAAATTTCATGGATACTATAGATGGAGCAATATTTCGATTTCCATAATGTGAAAAATGCAAAAAAGGTACGCATTGCAACTTTATATTTGGAACCAAATCAGTTTGTATGGTATCGATGGCATTGCTCTCGTAAACATGTCACTTGGGAAATTTTTATGGAAGAAATGGTAGAACATTATGAGGATACAAAAAGAAACACTTTTTTTAGCCAATTGATAAACCTCAAACAAAAGGGTTCAATGATGGAGCACATTGAAGACTTCCAAAAATTGAATATAAGGGTCAAAGATATTCCAGAGGAGCACATGATTGATGTGTTCATAGGGACTTTAAAGGATAACATCCAACATGAGGTTCGCCTTTGAGAACTTGTATCATTGGAGAAGACATTCAGGTTGGCAAGAAAAATGGAAAGAAAAATTATGGCAACAAGGAAGCCTACCATTCACAACTATAAAGATGGAAGTGTTGTTTGCCCTAGCCTTTCACAACCTACAAGGTTGACACCCCAACAATTGGAAGAAAAAAGAGCAAAAGGGCTTTGTTACAATTGTGATAGAAAATACACTAAAGGTCATAAGTGTGTTGAGAAGAAATTATTTTACATAGATTGTGAA
>APFE030878003.1:0-12150 GCA_000404065.3 Pinus taeda
ATGCTCAACACATTACAGATCATCAACTGAAGGAAATAGAAACAAGCACACAAGTGACACTGTTGTTTTTGGACTAATGTCCCCGGAAAAACCCAATGCGGGAAAATCGATGCAGCTATCTGAGGGTTTGATTTATGAAGCAATTTCAGAATACAATTTGGGTGCCAAATCCGGCTCACCCAACAGAGAAAAATCTCGGCAGTAGTACCTCTCTACTTGGAAGCAGATATTCCAGCTAAAACCCTGGATAAACACTCTGGCAGCTTCAAAGCTCCAATCTGCCCCATGAAACCCTAGCGTCAGCCTCTTTGTGGCCCAACGTTAGCCCAGCATCACTCTGGCTTGGCCTGCGTCAACCTCTGGAGGCATTGTGTTAGCCCTTTGGCCCTCTGCATCACCCACGCTGGCCCTCTAAGGCACTGTGCAGCTCTTGTTTGGCTCTGCGTGAGCCCTGGCTAGCTCTGCGTGAACCTTTGGCTGCTTTTGCGTCCCTCTCTCCGGCTACTATGTTGATCTTCCTGGTGCTATCTCTACCTCTCTGCTTCTGTATTCATTGCCCCTCAGCTGTAACTCTGATCACTCTCTCAACTTTCTCAGCAAACCCAGCCCTAGAAAGTAGAAATCTTGATCTCTTGGTGTGTTCTCCAAGTGACCCTCAGGGCTCCTCTTATACTTTTCTCGTTGACAAATCAATGGCCGAGATTCAACGACTAAGATTAGATCTGGCTTGATCCATGACTTTTGGACCATTCTAACACAATTTTATATTAGTTCACATTAATATTTTATTTTCTCTAAGTTTAGACTTAGGGAGTCCATTAAAAATATTAATTATTTTAATATCTCCCAAACTGTTTAGAATCTGCCCAAACCCTTTCTGGGTATTGGAGATCTCATGTGCCTTAGCCTCTCCACCAATTTTCGTGGCTAGAGCACATCTGATGCTACCCCAAATCAACATTTGCTAGAGCTGCCTTCGAATCAGAAGCTTCTCCCTTGCCTTTCTTCTTAGGGCACTGAGATGCATAATGTCCTAGCTCCCCACAGTTGAAGCACTTGACCTTGGAGATGTCCTTCTTCTTCCTCTTCCCTTGTTGTCCTGCAGATACTAGAGCCGCATCCTCCCCCTCGTCTTTCTTGACTCGAACTCCCTTACCATTACTCCCCACTTTGGTCAACCTCCTGGTCTCTTCCTGTTGAAGAGCTTCCCACATCTCTTCCCAACTAGGAAGAGTAGCTCTGCCCAAAATGCTTTGGACAAACATCTCCCAGTCCCCTGAGACTACATTTAGAACAGTCCTGACCACAAACTTTGGGTCCAGTGTAGACCCCACGGAAGTAAGTTGGTCGCGAATTCCTTGCAACCTGAGGAGGAAGTGATCTATCTCCTCTCCTTTCTGCATCTAATATGACCTCATATGATTCTCCAATAACATCTTCCGCTACACGAAAGAGCCCTGGTATAAGGTGGTCAGCATCTGCCACATCTCATTTGTTGTGTTCTTCTCAGCAATATGAGGTACGACATGATCCTTGACCTTGTCTAGGATCATGCATTTCGCCTTCGCCATTGCCTCCTCATACTTCTCATTTGCATTTGGGTCAACTAGGACAACTATGGTTTTCAAGGCATAGTCCTTGATGCGATGTTTATCTAGGATTGCCAGGATCTTGGCCTTCCAGATGACAAAATTGGAAGCGCCGTCCAATCTGTCCTGATCCCTCAATCCATTTACTGCCATCTTTGCTCCTCTTCTAGACTCCCTTTGAGTCTTGAATTCCCTCCTGGAAATCCTCCTGCCAAATGCCGAATCACTCCTCTCCAATCCCCCTTTGCTACTGCAACTCGGATTTGGATTTCTTGGCTAGATATCCGTCGAGGTAGTGCTTCCCTCTACCTTGGTTCAGTCTCCTTAGACACTGTTCTGCACTAACAGAAACAACGTCCCACCAGCTCCTCAAATCAAAATCTGCACAGCTCCATTAGCCCCGACAACTGAAGAATCTGAGCCCTTCTGGCTCTGCACAATCAAAGTGAGAGTTGGACAAGCTCCTCTTGGCCCCAGTGTCAATCCTTCCTGGCTGAGAAAGATGACCAGGCACTGCGTAGGTCTGAACTACCCCCCTTATGTCTCTACGCTGACCTGTACTACTGACATATCTACTGTGTCAACTCCTCCTAGCTATTGCGTCTTCCCTTCCTAGCTCAGAATGTTGACACAAGCACTGCGTGAGCCTCTTCGTCACTTTCTCTACACTGCATCACTCTTCCTTCTGTGTCTCTGGCTCTAGAACAACTCTGTCTCTTGGGACAACTGCTTCTCTACTGCAAACTCTCAGATTTTCCTGACTGGTGTCTTCAGTCTCCTATGATCTACAATCGCTCCGATACCATGTGAAAATTTCTGAATCTAACACATTAGAAACCCCTACTACATTTTCTGGTTTACTATCTCCTATGTGTTCTTTGCATTAACAAGTTATTTAAATGCATAAATATCGAAGTAAACACAAATGCAACCTTCACAAATATACATATCAACAATTGAAATAAACTGAGATAGCAAAAGGGACACTGTTATTTTTGGACAATCGTCCTCGGAGAAACCCAATGCCGAAAAACCTGTGCAACATATAGAGGGTTTTATTATTAAGTAGATTCTGAATACAACTAGGGTGCCAGAATTGGCTCACCCTTCAGAGAATATCCTTGGTAGCAATACCTCTATCCGGAGACAGATATTTTGGTTGATCAACAATCGGATGAACAATCCCCCAGCGACTCCGGTTGTTCCTTGTGCTGGACAGTGAAAGCTGCTCCACGCACTCCTCTGGAACTGCGTCACCCTCTTCAGAACTGTGTCACCCTCTTTGGCTCTATGTCAGCCAATCAACTCTCAGTCTGTCCCACAGAATTACCTCAGTGTTGCTTCTGAAGCTCGCTGTGTCCTCTGCGTCATCCTCTACGGCTTTTGCGTCAGCTTCTTTGGCCCTCTGCGTCCTTTGCGTTGGCCTCCTTAACCTCTGCGTCAACCCTCCTAGGCTCTGCGCTGCCTCTTCTAGCACTCTGCTGCCTCTCTGATATGTATTCTTCAGCCTTGGATCGAAGTCCCTTGTTGAACTGCCCCTCACTGCAACTGATCTCTAACTCGATTTCCTTAGCAAACCCAACCTCGGGAAATCGAATTCTTGATCTCTCTTCGATGTGTCTCCAACTAACCCTCAAGCCTCCTCTTATATTTTCCCTGTTGATGATTCAACGACCAAGATTAAGTCCCTAATCAACGGCTAAGATTAGATCTGGCTTGATCCTCGTCTCTTAGAACTTTCTCACCCATTTTATATTAATACACATTAATATTTTAATTTTCCTAAGTTTAGACTTAGGAACCCCATTAAAAATATTAATTATTTTAATATCTCTTAGCCTCTCCACCAATTTTCATGGCTAAAGCACATCTGATGATACCAAAAATCAACACTAGGTGGGACTACCTATCATTCCCCGGATATACTGGTTGACTGCGACCGTGGTGGTGTAGTTGGCCTAGTGTTGAGCACACACATTCGCTAGGGGAGTTTTGGCCAGTGCCAACGGCCAACCAGTTTGTGGGCAAACTCCTTGGGTTGTCTTGGTATCAAAGTGTGCATGGTATCACACGACGATCATCATACTTTGGCGGGAGTTTGTCGAAGGAGGTGGCACCGATAGGCCACCTGACAGTGCCTTGTATGGAGCTGGGGATTCTTCACATTTGAGTGGGGCATGGAGGACATAGAGGAGCAGAGTAGTGGCGACATTGTTACTGGTACCTAGGGAGATTCACTTTTTAGGTCCCTCAGGGAGGATTTGGAGGGGAGATCCCCTCATCGAAGAGCATAGTGATACGATGGTGGAGGTGATGATACAGGTTGGGTGCATGCTGACGCATATGGACACAACATTAGGCCATCATATCCAGGGATGGTTAGGAGCATCTAGCATGTAGCAGTGGTCTGCAGATGGGCATGGAGATGCATGGGGGTGTGTCGTAGTATGTTGCACTGCATTGTGGAGTGGGAGTGCCTCACATTGCATTCAGTACATGCGGGGAGTGATAGGTGCAATGACACTAGACGATACAAGATGGTATAGCCATAGTCGAGAGTATCCAGTAGTGTACTGGGACAGGTTGCAGTGTACAGTGGCATTTCGAGGGTTGCGACCATACTGGGTGGTATGCAGTGGAAGATGATGCGGCACAATAGGCGCTTGGAGCGTTGCCCCCAGTAAACTTATGGATAGGGGCACTACGTGTACCATTGGATGCAACCCACCTAGGATCGATGAGGACACAGTTGAGCATCCGGGGACACCATGTTTAGTGGAGACAGGGCTTCAAGGGGGTTATTAGCAGATCCGAGACAGAGAGGGGATCATCCGTATGATTACTCTTGAGCATTCTGACAGACTCTTAATCATACCCATCCTCCTCCGGTGTTGTTTACAGTTGCAGAGTGTTTGTTTGTTGCCCCTTGACACTCTCCATTCAGGAAACAGGGCTTGGGAGGCTCACCCTAAGCAGGATGAGACACCTCATGTCATGAGCCGGGAGGAGACTCTCTAGTTGAGACACTTGGTAGGTGCACGAGTTAACAAATACAAGCTTAGGGATGGCATGATTGATTGTCAAGGTAGCATATGTTCCACCCTTAGGCTCACACTTGGGAGGTGACTGAGAGGGAGTTGCATGGTGCTTTTTTAGTTGGATAAGTTGAGGCGTTAGGTGAACATGAGGTGCACAAGATGGTAGTCCTTGTTGGCAGGATGATGCCTAGGCTTTCGATAGTACCCAGGCACATCATCAGGAGCTGGCATAGCAGATCTTGCTATGTGATTTGGCAGGCACAGAGCAGCGGGATATTCGTAGCACAGGTTCTTGATGCTCCATGTCTACCTATTGGATACCTACAGGAGACAGAGATGGGGCACAGAGGGGTCCCAAAGACTAGCAGAATAACACAACAACATGCACATTGCAAAGAAGATTTGGGGTTGTGGACCTCTATTATGGTTATGGGATCCAGGAATCTAGTGGATTGATGGGATACTCCACCCCTCAGTGAGCTTGGTCAAAATAACAGGCAAATTGATTCATTCGCAGGCACACACATGGGGAGTCACCAAAGCCCTCACCATAGGGCGGGGTAGATTGTTGCTCAGGATTGGGGCCAGCCATGGGGCGATAGGCACTAAAACTATGGAGGCGCTTTGGCAGGTTGGGCCTAACCTTGATCATCGCATAGATTGTGGCCGAGAGTTATGCGAGAGGAGGTTATGGTACAAACGAGCTAGACAATTAGTGATGACTAGAGTATCACAGGGTCAACATGATAGTTTCTTGCTACACTGGGCAGGGGGCCGTAGCATCACAGTGCCTAACGGTTCAACTACTCATAAGGGTGAGCTGGTCTCTACAGGAGAGGGTCATCCAGATTTTCCACCGGGTTTCCGTGATTCGCTGATGGTGTGGGAGACTTCATCAGCATTGCAGGATGGCCAAAAAGAGGATTTCAAGAGGAGCTCATGCAGGAGAGGCTTCATTCGCATGGGGATTGAGTTGTATCTTCAGGGGCCCACAATCAGAGTGCATGGGGTGGACTATTCGGAAGGGCAACTTCATGAGGATTTGGACGGAGTTTTACATCGTCAAGATGCTCTACTTATTTGCAGTAGACAGAGGGGTTCTAACACCCCTATCTGGTAGGATAATGAGTGGAGCAAGGGGTGCTCCACGTTGATCATGTTGGCTTGGGATTCTATTATCGAGGGACTCCTTCACTATATGATAGTACAACGATCAGGGACGATCCAATGGCATATTTGGGACCCTAGTGAAGTTTGCAGCGACAATGGGGATCCATTATCAGAGAGGGCGCTTGTTCAGGCACTGCTTGAGGACAAGCAATTTTTGGTGCATTGGAGGAGCTTGTCGGATGAGGATGCTACTTGGGAGGGCAAGCACATACTTGAGCATCCAACACTAAAGTTGCTTGGGGACAAGCAACATTTGGGAGGGGAGGACTATCATGTCCCTTCGTAAATTATTTTGGAACAAGATTATTTTTTATATTATGGGGCTGATTTTGGAGTTAGTGGGTCCCATTCGATTTTATTAGGATATTAGGCTTAGGAAAAATTATTTTGGTTGTGGTTAAGTTTTGCATGGAGATGGTTAAGTGAGGGTCCACGATGGAGGAATAATTGGAGGGAAAAGTGCTCCACAAAATCTATATAAGGAAGGAAACTCTCCTCATTTCATCATCTTTGGCATATCGAATTTCTCTTTGGTTGCTCGAGCTGCTTAGTCGAGTCACTTGTTGTTTAGCAAGAGTTCTTCAAGTGGAGAGCCCACCCTTTCTTCAGGGGACTTCGAGTGCCACCCTAGAGAGGTTCATCTACATTCTTTCAGAGGAGGTTTTCATTGTGATTTCCAGCAGTTGTATCTAGTGTTTCTAGGTGGTGCGTGTTACTAGAGGACGTAGTGAGGAGAGGCCAAGTTATGATTTTGACATCTCTCAGAGGAGCTTTGGCTGGGAGAAATTTTGTAAGGGAGGCTTAGGTGTTTTGTTGCATTTTGGATGAGTTTTTGAGCTGAGAGAGAGAGCTTTTATTCAGTGGGTTTTTGCACTTCTTGGGTCAGTGCTGAGGGAGAATATTGTGTACACATGGGAGGCGGAGTCTCAACTATTGAGGCTGATTCTTTTGGGAGAGACAAGGGAAACACTAGTGGAGATGATTGTTGCTTTTCCGGAGCATTGGAGGAGGATTTTGTTGGTATATTTGCAAATTGTGTGCTTCAACAATTTTGGAGGGCGTAGGACCTCTTGGGGGTCCATTTTGGAATGTCAAAATCCGACCAGACCATTTCTGGGTTTTTCTGAGAGGAGTCCGTGGTTAAAATTTTAGAATTTTCCAGACAATATTTGGGCTTGAAATCCTAATTTTTCTAACATGGCGAATTGTTAGTTAGCTAGGGAATTTGCACCATTTTGTGGGTTCGACTTTGGCTTGGAGATAGGTCAAACCCTTTCTGGGTTTTTGTGGGTTTTGGTCAAGGAGCTTGAGGTTAAATTTGCAGTTTCGAGCACCAAAGGTGGAGTTTCTTGTAGTCCCTTTCTAGCGAACAATGTAGTTTTCTGGGCAATGCAAAGCATTAGAGAAGCAGTCATTTCCAACATTTGAGCTCATTATATTATCACTTGGGTTCTGTCACACTTTCCATTGAGGCAAGCCCAGGTGCATTCCTCCACACTAGTTTACTTGCTCCATTGATTAATAAAATGGCTCAGCTAGTTCTTACTTCTGGAGTTTTTATGAGCATTTGTTGATTGTTTAAAATTTTTGTGTTGTAAATCCTTTTTTCTTTGCATATCACTGTTTATTTAAGTTTGGAACATTACATATTATGATATTTTATTTCGTACATTTAACCATGAATTATGCTATTTGTGCTCTCAAAATAAGAATTTCCTCTTGAACTTATCCCTTCTTAGAGTTAAGTCATAGTGCCATTAATCTCTTTGGATATATAAAATCATAATTTCTTTGTTCTTTTCTTTTTCTGAGAAAATGCTACTTATATGATATAGAAAATATATGTACTCATAGCAAGGAGCATTTACCTTAATGTAGTCACCTCCGCAATAAGGTTAGAATAAGCATTAACACATACATATATTCTTAGGATCACTTAGTAGAAAGCCTTTGGCTTTGGCTTGAACACTTACCTCATCTAGAGACAACTTTTGAAAAGACAACATAGTATTGACAACTCTTTTAAGCACACGTTTCTTTTGGAAAAATGCTACTTATATTAACATAAGAAAAAATGATATAGAGGCAATATACAATGTTCCATAGGGGCACACTCCCCATGCTTCCCGCCTTTCCGGGATTGGGAGGGTGCTTGGAAAAATGTTATGCTGCCCCCCTATTTTGGAAAATGTGAGGAAACGCACATGGAAATGTTTCTTCGTTGTGCAAAATGCGTAAAAGCGGGATGCCTAGGTAGCCCCCTAAATAGGAATGCTTGGGTGCTCCCCTTGATTTTTTGCAAATGATCCTTAATAATTAAAAGAAAAGTCTTAAAGCATATATTTTTTTTTTTGTAGGCTGGGGTGGGACTCTCCGATTTACATGTCCATTAAGTACCCCTCAACGGGGGAAGGGTAGCCCAAGATTTGAACCCAAGACTTCCGGTTCGGTGAGACTTCATTTCCACGGCCATTGCCGCTTGAGCCACCCCATGTGGACAAGTCTTAAAGCATTCTAATACCTAATGCTCTCTCTAATATTTCATTTGTAAAGTCATTTTGTATTTTCCATAAGAGTGTGAACCACCATGAGCTACCCGCAACTTCCATTGGGTGATTCAACAATTGTATTTGAGTGATTTATCATTCCTCTTGGTAGATTGGAAGAGGTAGTGCATTGATTTCCTTGCTAAAGGAGAGTATCGATTCATTGAAGACTCGAAGAGGGAGTCATGGTTTTCTCCCTTAGCCTGCCATTTTTGTTGATGTGAGTGGTAGCTTCAGAAAGTCTTCTACATAGTCTTGGTGCCTTAGCATGTGGAAGACATTATTTTCCTCTTCTAGTGATTTATGTCTTCTTTCCTAAAGTCTAATTTAGGAAAAGTACAATAACTAAAGTAAATTAATTGTTGTGGAATGTTGTGTTATTTTCTAAGGATAAATAATTAAATAATTTAAGTGAATTAGTGTAATGATCCATTGAATTACAAGGAACATAGGGATATTAGCATGCATACAAGGCATGCATATGATAGCTACATATGCATGTGTGACATGCACTGCATGTTAGGATGTTCCGACACATAGGAAATAATCAAGTATACTTGGTCTAGTGTATAGTTAGGTAAAGTTTGTTTCTTTAGTATGTACTTTTTATAACTTATAATCTAACGGTCACGATATGTTCTACACATGAAGTGACTTGACGGTTCATTCTCTCATCGGTATTACCGACACTTGATTTGTGGCTTAACCCCCGATTGGTCCATGATCTCTATTTAAAGAGCATGGACGGTCATTTGTTAGGTGACCGTTCATGAGAAAAGCTTATGTAAATTTTCTTTCTTTTACATTAATAAATTGCTTGAGGTGGCTGCGTTGTCTCAGGTCGTGGATTGTTTCCCTCTTTGAGGGTTTTAACCAGTGTGGAAAAAGTCTTGGAAAAATCTGGATTTATTCCTAAAATTGCGATTTTTTGGGCAAAAGGATTAAATCGACCGATTTTTTGGCGATTTTTTCATAAACGAAAAAACGCGATTTTATCGAAATAATCCCGATTAAATCGCGAGTCGATGGAAAAAATCTGCATGAAATTTTTTTCGTGGATAAAGAGCCACAAAGGGTTATTTCAGTTTAGTTTTTGCTGTGCGTTTTCATTGCTCGCTGTTTTCGCTGCTGTGGAGAACCGAGAGAACGAGGGTTACATTCTAAATTGGCAAATCCACCTTCCTTTTGCAACTGCCATTGCGTGGAGAGGAGCCGGCAAGGTATGTAAATTGTGACCTCGTTGATAGCATTTGCCAAGTATTCAACTGTTCAACATTGCCAGTAGTAACACCTGCCATACTGTTTTAAGTTCAAATGACATGTACGTAACCCAAAAAGATTGAAATCAAATGTAAATACTTTTTTGTCTATGTAAATCGAGTCACATTAATGTCTATGAATCTGTTAGTGGGCAGCGTAGAGTAGCATAGTTGAAGAAATGGCATCAAATCACTGTGACTGAACAACATTTAATATTTCCATATTTTGGGAAAAATATGATCAAATTTTATGTGATGTATTACCTATGGATTCTTGTCATATATTATTGAGAAGTCCTTCGCAGCATCACAAGCATAACGGTGCATGATGACAAGTAAAATACCATTTCACCAGAAAAGGATGGTAGGAAGTTCAGAATCGGAATCCATGATAGACTACAGCTGTAAAGAAAATTTTAACTTTTAAAAAGAAGCCAGTTAAAAACATTTTCACTGTAACAAGAGGCAACATATTAAGCATAACTTATATTCTTATCATTTCCTGAGGTACGTTTGATTATTTCCAAAAAAACAAAAAGCAAAAAACCAGTGTCTTACAGTGCTAATTCAAGAGCAGAGGTTAAGTAATAAGGAGTATTCGTGGAGGTATGCCCTATCTTAAATTCTTAAAAGTTAATATATAACCCTGAAGCTTATCACTGTAATCTTTGAGAGGAGTCGTTCTATTGAAATTTGAACTTGGGCAAGGATTTTATTGACAGCAGCCTAGTCTTGCAAAAGGGGTTAATTGTCAGTAGTAAGGGTTTCACAGTTAGTTGTCTCGACCCTCATCATCATGCAGCAGTAAGGGTTTCATAACTTTCATCCACATATCATCTTACAATAGTCTAGCAGTAAGGAGTACATTGTCTTATCATTGAAGTTCTTCAGTTAATGGTTTCTTCATTTGCAATAAGGGCTTTATTATCATGATCCCATGCCAGTAAACGTACCTCTACCAATTAGCCATATTTATTCACAGTAATTATTTAAATAAATTCAAGAACTTATGATAACCAATTAATTTTTAATTCAAAAGCAAATTTTCTTTGAGGATTATGGCAAATCAACAAAAGTCTATTCAATAAGTTCTACCATCCATCTTAAAATACCTGGAGGAAGACTTCATTTATTTCATCCACATATTTTAAAGGCTTATTAAATAACCAAGCAACCTGTCCCTGTTAAATCCATTGTTTTCTTCAAAAAAAAATTCTTCTTCTTACAGTGACATTTTGTTCTTTCATTAAATTGATGGATCATTGCTAATTTAGTTTGTTTCAATTTTTTTTGTGCCCAGGTTTAAACTTTAAATTCAAGCTCAAAGTTTAAAACAAAATGCCAAGGATTTTGGATTCTATGTGGGAGTTTGGTGAGCCTGATGCTACACCCGAAACTGGGGGGTCAATAGAATGTATTTGACTTGCAAGTTGTGTGGCAAGCATATGTCAGGAGGCATCAACAGATTAAAATTCCATTTGGGGCAAATTCTGGGGCAAAATGTTGAACTTTGCGCAAAACCAACTCCAGAAATCATCCGACGGGCCATTCAATTATTGATGGATAAAGAGGATGGAAAAGACACCAGGGCAACACTAAGAAACCAACTTGTAGGGGGCTCAAGAGTGGGGGGAATTGTGAGTGGCAGTGCTTCTACAGCAGCATCACCTTCCTCACCCATGGGTACTCATCCTTCTATCTCATCTTTTTTTGTTCCTAGAACAACAGCTGGTTCACAACCTGGGATCAAATCATCAATGAAAAAAAAGGAAAAGGCAGAAGCTGACAGGTTGGTCAGTAGGTGTCTTCTATGGAGTGATGTTCCTTTCAACATTGTCAAGACAAACCCATTTTACCAGCCTATGTTTGATGTTGTTGCTGTCGTTGGCCTGGGGTACAAAGCCCCCACCTTTGCAGAATTGAGAGGGCCTCTTCTTCAAGATGAAAAGACTGATTGCACTGCTAGATTGGCAGAGTTTAGGGCGTCATGGGAGCACACTGGATGCATAGTCATGTCAGATGGTTGGACTGACCAGAAGGGTAGGACCCTTCTTAACTTCTTGGTTAGTTGTCCCAAGGGGACAATGTCTATGAAATCTATTGATGCATCTGCACACATTAAAGATGCACGTACATTATGTGAGTTGTTGGACATCTTCATTCAGGAAGTAGGCCCAAGCAATGTTGTCCAAGTCATAACGGACAATGCTGCAAATTATGTTGCAGCTGGCAAGATGCTTATGGAGAGGTATCCTAACTTGTTTTGGACACCTTGTGCTGCTCATTGCATTGACTTGATGTTGGAGGATATAGGTAAGATTCCTACTGTGAGGGATATTGTTGAATCATCCAAGAGCAGAACAAAATTTATATATAATCATTCATCTGTGCTTAGCTTGATGAGAAAATTCACCAACAACAAAGAGTTGGTGCGGCCTGCCATTACACGATTTGCCACTACTTTCATATTTCTTCAGTCTCTGTTGAATTCTATGTGGGAGGTGAAGAGCATGTTTCTCTCAGCGGATTGGCGTTCTTTATCTATTAG
>APFE030878003.1:15828-36447 GCA_000404065.3 Pinus taeda
GGAATATCATTTAGAAAAGTGTTGCATATTCCTAGATCCAAGGAGATCTCTTTTACACGGGAGCATATCTCATTATCCATAGATGCATAAGGAAGGAAGAAGTGTCTAATATTTTAAAAATTTCCGATGATGAACCTTGTCGGGGTCACTTCGCTCATAAGTGGATTGAATACAAAGTGTTACGAGATGGCTATTTTTGGCCTTCTTTGTTCAAAGATGCTAAACAATATGTTAAGCAGTGTGATAGTTGTCAGTAGGTTCACCAGCCTAATCGAACCAATGAAATGCCTTTATGTCCTCAAGTTATCATTGAACCTTTTGAAAAATGGGACATTGATTTTGTAGGACCAATAAATCTAGCATCATCAAATAAAAAGTATATTTTCATTTGTACAAATTTTGTTACAAAATGGGTAGAAGCTAAAGATGTTTCTTTTGCTACTGAAACAGTTGTTGTTGATTTTCCTTTTACTAAAATCTTTATTAGATTTGGTGTGCCTAGAGAAATTGTTTACGACAATGTACATCATTTTATTTATAATCTGGTACAGGGTTTGATGGAGAAATACAAAATATGGCATAGGAAGTATACACTGTGTCACCCACAAGAAAATGTTCAGTGGATTCCACGAGTAAGGTGATTGAGTCCATCCTCACAAAGTCGATAAACATGCATAAAATGGATTGGGTTGACAAATAACCAAAAGCATTATGGGCCTATCGAACCACTTGGAGAAATAGCATAGGGCACACACCATATGAGCTAGAGTACGAAAAACAAGTCCTCTTGCCGATAGAATTCCTGATCAAGACTTTGAGGACTGCAATCTAATTAGGACTAGATCTCTCTAAAGCACAGTAGCAGTGTCTTCAACAGTTAAATGAGTTAGATGAATTCTGAAGGGATGTTTCTAAATAGAACATCTTGGTTCAACAACAATGGAAGAAGTGGCATGAGAAGTCCATTCAGAAGAAGAAGTTCCAACCAGGTGATTGGGTACTCCTTTACGATTCGAGATTCAAATATTTTAAAGGAAAATTCCATACACACTGGATGGGAGCCTATGAGGTGGTCAACATATTGGAAAATGGAGTGGTAGAAATCAAAACTATTGATGGATGAAATTATTTGCTCCTGGTAAATGGGCATAGATTGAAGGTATATTTTCAGCCCCTTACTAAAGGAGATTTTATGCAATAAGTGCAACAACCATTTGAAAACGAGTTGGTAGGTGGTAGCACCAACTTGTCGAAGATTTGTTTCCTTCTTATCCTTATTGAAAACATAATAAAAGAAAAATAAAAAGAAAAAATGAGAAAAATAAAAAGTATGGAAATAATTTTTTTTCCTATAATTATGAAAATTAGTTGACTGAAATGATTGTAGAAGGATCAACCTAAAAACCAACATGCTAACAAGAAGATCAAAACTTTAAGATAAAGGGAATATTACTTGATTTCTAGATATGTTGGCTGCCACCAAGAAGAAGAAATTTCATGAAACCGAGCACTTACCCAAGTTTATGGTAACTAGCATGGACATTTTTATTTCAAGTAAACGTTTACTTCCCACTGCAGTTATTTCTTTCCTACACCGGTGCAGGAAGATTTCAAGGTAAAAACATTGTCTTTCTTCTATCTTCCATTTCAAAAATTCCCACTAGTTTCTTTTCTAAAATCCCTAATGAATTATCTCCCTCTTTCTTCTAAGAAACTACCCTTGCCTGATTTTGTAAAATCCCTCTTTTCCCTTGAATTGTTTTCCACATCCCATTTCATTTATCTGTCTTGGTGGTATTGTTTCTGCAATCACTGCTATAATATTCCTTCCCATTCTAAATTTTTTTATACCCTTCCCATTTCTTTATTCCCTCATAAATTGATTACAGACTTGGATCTAGTCAATCTAGAAGGCATGCTCGTGAAACATCAAAGGATGCTGAATAAATGTTTTCTTGTATATTGAGGAAAAAAAATTTAAAGTCCAACTACAAAAGTATTTCCTATCAGATTCTCTATTTTGATAAAAGTCTCTGGTGAAAGCACAACTCAGTGCAAGCACAGTAGTCAAAGCAAGTTTAGTGAAGTAACATAATTGACTGTGAAAACAAGTAAAAATCACATAGTCTTGGATTTCTTTGTCAAGGATATTTATGGATCTATACTTGCCTATACACGTGTGCTGATACATCATAGCATTGCATGTTTCAATTAATACTCTGTTTTATTATTTACTAACCTAGGAAAAATCTTTAAACTACAAGATGTATAATGTTTTGAAATATAATATTTTTAATAAGTGTTGGAGTATCTCTTGATAAAATTATGATGTTGACTGTGGGATAGTACTATTGTGTGATCACCTGTATTCACCCTCCTTGAAATAATTCCGCATTGCTTGTCCATTATTACCTTACTCTTATTTCGATCATTGTAACTGTGGCGCCACCACCACCTATGCCTCCATTACACCCAATCATTATGATTCACCTATAGCAAGCTAACATGATTATGCACCTGATATGAAGGGTGGTTCCATCATGACTGGGTAAATGGGGCTGAAAATATGGAGGGTTATGAATCTCCGACATAAAATTCTTAGCAAACATTGGATCCAATTGTAATTCCTTCAAGAGTGTGATTAGAAGGGGTGAAATGCAATTCAAAATGGCACCTGTAATGAGTGATTCATTGACTTTGCAAGAGATTATGCAAACCACAGAGTACAGGAATAGCCTTGCAATATTGCAAGAATTTGGGTTCCTGCCATTCCTACAGAAGTTTTATGGGTTTGACATGGCTATGGTATCAGAGTTCACAAGGACATTTAAAGAAGGCTGAGTCAAGCTTGGCTCGTTGAAGTTCAAAGTTACAAAGGATTTTATTTCGCAAGCCACATGCTTTCCACATACAAAAGAGCATTGGTTTAAAAAGGAGAGGCTCACAAAGAAATGATGGCACGGGCTGATGGTTGAAAAGAAGATTAAAGTTGACTAGAGGAAGGGACTTCCACAAAGTTCGATGGTTAGGAAGTGGCGAGACCTATTGTTTATACTATACAAATTTGAAACTGGGGAGGGATGTTATAAATTGACATTTGTATATCACTTTCGGTTGTTTCTGCACACTGAGTCAGGAAAATTGATTAATCTCCCTTACTATTTGCTCCAGGATCTTGAGAATATGGTGAAAGGCATGCAGAGTGGAACTGAAAGTCAAGTTGCAACCAAGATTTATCGTCATGGGCTTATCATGATTAAGGTAATGAAGAAGTTAGAAGAAAAGGGCATAACTTGGAAAGAATTTCTGAACAAATTTCAAGCAAAGGGTGTAGTGAAGCCTGCTAGAATGAGCACAAGTAACAAGAGGAAAACAGAGTCATAATCTCCTACGAAGAAGCCAAATGAAAGTACACCAAAAGCAGAGAAGAATACTGTTGAAAATACTCCACCCATGGCTAAAATGAGAAAGACCAGAACCTCGATGAGGAGGAAGACCGTCTCCCAAGGGATAAACCAACCAAGCTCTCTGATCATAATCAACGAATCACCCCCCTACAGTTCATAATCTCTTGGTGCTTGTAGATGTAGTATCACACACTATGTAAGATGAAGAGAACATAGATGATGACATATTGTTGTCAAATTTTTCCAACAGATTAAGGAAAAGGGAGACAATGCCAAGTACTGGTGAAGTCCAGCAGAGGGTCATGAGGATGAGGAGGAACAATAGGTAGAGACCCTTGATAATTTAAGTGAACCAAACATGGATTTCGAGGAAAGAGGCACTTAAGCCCCTACTATTTTAGAAGGACAGGGTAATGAATCCCATGCAGTTTTAGAAGGACAAGGTATTAAAGCCCCTATGGTTTTAGAAGGACGAGGTATTGAGGTCCTTGTTGTTGTACAAGAACGGGGAAGTGAGACCCCTGCTAATTTGGAAAGACAAGCTGTTGAATCCCCTGAGAAAATGGAAGAAGAGGGTGTTAAAAGCCATGAGGAATTGAGTACACAAGGTACTAGAACCCTTGGCACAAAGAATGTGGAGGGAATCAAAACTCCTAGTGAAAAGAATACCCCGAGTGTAGAAACCCTCACCGATGTCATAATGCAGACATTTGATAGCCTTGACCTTGACTACGATGGGACCTGTTTTGAGTGTGTTGCATAGAAGAAATTCAAACCTAAAGATCTTATAATGGCACCCTCTCTACGTCAATAGCTGAATAGTAAATTTGGAGGAGCAAGTTTATGACCTGGAGGCTTTGAACGAGGTCATGAAGGAGCAGAGTTGGTAGAAGCAAAGCGAAGTGGAGTTTCTTGTAGAGGTAAAAAGGCGGAAGCAACAAGTAAAGGTATGGAAGTATCGATCTTACAAATGCTACAAATTCCTTAAGAAGATGACTATGTAGCTGCAAAGAGCTCGAGACAAAAATATGAAGATAGTGAAAGAAGGAATAAACATTGAATTTCAGGATTGAGGAGGTGGCTGTACATTTTTGAGATTTTTTGCTGAAGGTAAAATGTTGTGTGAGGACACACAATAGCCTAGGGATGAGAGGATGTTGGTGTCCAAAATTGCCCTACTTTCTACCCCATTTTAACCTCTTTTCTATCTCAAAATAAACCTCTCTTTTCTGCACTAGTCCAAGATAACTACCTATTCGAGCACATGCTTCGTATTTTATATTAAGATTTATTAAAGTGCTTTATTAATAATTTTTATATGGATTTCATGCCTATTACATACCTCTTGTAACTTATGTCAATTTCCTAGAAGTAATTGATAAAATTAGTATTAATTATGAGCAAGTATGACTATTGCTCGTAGATTCCTGCACCACCATGAGCACTTTCTAAGATTTGCATCAGCCAAATCGTTCCATGAGGATGGGTTTTGATCCTTGACTCTAAGTGTACTTGCTGATGAACTGAACAAGGATACCAGTGGCGCGTAATCACGAAATTTTTTCCAAATCTAGTCTATGGCCAAGAGAGATACATGTTCCATTATAACTGCTGGCCTATTTTGTAATTTCACTTGATTAGTCTGTTCACCTTGAAGGCCTGAATAAGAAAATGTTTGTAATTAGGGAAAATGGCTAAGGTTGAAAGGATGTATACTACAGAGATCATAGGTAGGATTAGCTTGAGAAACATTGATAGGAATTTCATTTTCTTATAATCTGGGTATCACCTCAGCTCTAGGGTTGGACTTGCACTTTATGTACATTTGCTGAATCGAGTAATACAAGAAATCCGCCGCTATTTTCTTACACAGTGTTTAATTTATCTTCAATGCACATTTGAGTTCTGAACCTTTCCATTTCTTAGACGCGAAATGAGTTGGTTGGCTAGGGCCCAGCCAACCTAGCTTGTTTACCCCGTGTACTTTCGTTGTTAAGAAAGACAGTGTGAATATTTCCTTTTTTAACTGCGTTGTGTGAAATTCTACGTATTTATTTCTGAAATTCTGATTCAAATCTCTTTTGTAGCTAAAGTGTGAAATCGATCCATGGATTTGGGAGTTAGGTGAGTTTATTTTAGTTATGAAATCCCTTTCTCGCATTTTCTTTACTCTTAGTCCTTGTCTCAATTCGCCTTTGCTCGAATCATGTAGGAAGCTCTTTCCTACACCAGTGCATGGGTTGCCTACACTTTGGTTCAGTTCTTCATTTTGGAGCAAACATTGAATTATTTTTGTGCATATTATTTCTAGTTATTTTGCAAGTGAATGAATTGCTAACTTCAGTAATTGTCCTCAGCATTAAAATTATATCTCCAGAAGATCTGAGAAGAGTTGCATGCATTTATCGTAAACATGTTATACCTTCTATTTATGTCTTAAGAACAATGAACAAAACCACTTCTAGTGGATTACCAAAGTTAGTTAACACATGCAAATCACTTAGACTATTGTCTTGATTCCTTTAAGTTTCTTTCATTTCATGAATTTTACTTCCTTTGTCGAATTGAATTATTAAATAATTAGTTTTGCATAGATAATTTACTTCAGGATTTCATTTGCAGTTGCAATTCCTTTTCAACGCATCTTTTAGGGCTTTCGAAAGTAATTTGGAAACTAAGTGAAGGAAACTCTGCGTCAGTGCAATATCTGTTCTCTTGTTGTAGAAATAGAGTGCTCTAAGCCCTGAAGCTTAGAGCACCTTCAATAAGACATAAATATTCAGTAAGGGAGGTCAAATATACTTTTACACAGAGACATTATACCTGCACTAGTGCAAGCAGTTTGCGACAATGTAAGAACAGGTTGTTTGTGTAGAAGGAAGATCAAGAGGGAAATAGATCTTTGCATGGGCCCACTTGTCAAACCATTAGCCATCGATTTGATGATGAACATAACATTTTATTACAACATTTAAGATTGTTTAAGTTATGTGAAAATTTGTTTACTTGATTTATTTGCAAATTGTTCTTTTACATTTTAGCACTAGAGTTTCCTTGGTGTCAAATGCCTTTAAGATTGTTTTCTATTTGATTCTAAAAGCATTTCCTTGAAGAAGTAGGATTAAGAATAGGAAAATCTCATACCATTTCTCGGATTGCATGTGCTTCATCTCTAAGTTTACGAAATGCCCGGGTTGGCAATTAAGTGTTGGAGTTTTCTTAAGTGCAATTCCCACACCCAACATTCTGGTGACGTTGCGGGGGAGGTGATTTGAATTCGTAAGAATTTTCCATTTTCTTGCAAGAGGGGTAAGTCTGCTATTATTTTTTCCTATAGTGTGCTTCTATTGTTTGAAGTAATTTATAAACGTTGATTTATTTTTTTGAAAACTACAATTTTTATTTGAATTTTGTCTTGTCATTTTTGAAATGAATGCCTAAACGAGGTAGGGGTTAGAAGCCCACTAGGGGCCAAAGACGTATTTGAAAAATATAAAAGCAAAACTTATATTGGGCTTACTTTTGAAGGTAGAATGTCCAAACAAACTTAGACTCATAAGGCAGGAACAGTCTGCCTAGGCTTTGGTAGGAGTGGTCCAGGTGTGACGCAACCCATAAAGGGGAAGAATCAGATTGTTGGAATCCATAATCAGCTTTCCCATCCTGTTGAGAGCAGTTCGTGTGGAAGAACAACAATGGAAGATATGTAAGACCATGTAGAAGGAAGTGGTGGAAATCAGGTAAATTAGGAAAAGTCCACTTTGAGATTCCCAATTGTGGATTCCGTTATGCAAGTACAAATGAAAAATATTTCACCATCAACTCTTCCTCATTATTATGGTAAGGTAGATGAAGACTCAAACTCTTTCTTATTTGAGTTTGATATTTTCTGTAGATTTTATGATTATTCATCTGATGCCGAAAATTTAATGTTGTTTCCTGCAACTCTCAAGGACACAACACACTACTAGTTCATGGGACCAGCAGGAAATACAATATCTTCTTTGGAACAAATGAAGCGATTGTTCTTGTCAAAATATCAGGAATATTATAAAGCTAGAGATATTCAAGATGAAATATTTACTATTGTGCAAAATGATCATGAGACTCTAGAGGACTACTTGGAGAGGTTCCTGTATATCCTTCAAAGGTCAAAGCACAAATTTGATCCAAGTACCACTAGAACCTTGTTCTTTTGTGGGCTTACTCATGATGCTAGAAATAATTCAAATCTATTACAACAAGGGGATATTGCTAAAAATACTTTTAATCAGATCTGTGACTTGTGCAAGAAATTCGCGAGGAACCAATTTCGATCCGGTAAAGGAATTCAAAATAGAAACAGGAAAACTAAATCTACTGATGCTCTGATTATTGGATTAGAAAACAAAATGGACAATATGAAAATTGAAATAATGAATATTGTTAGTAAACAAATACTCTTTGAAGATTCAGCAAAAACTTGTAGAAGAGTAAGATATATTTTCTATTTACTGTCCTAAATGTAGAAGAAAGCATCCTTTACGATAATTTCCTCTTGATATTAAATTTTATAGATATAACCCAAGAATATTATAGCTCTGATACCACTTGTTATAGCTCTGATACCACTTGTTAGAGCTCTGATACCACTTGTTATAGATTTGATATGAAAATATAAGACAATGCCAATAAACCCAGAAATAATATGAAATGATTCTTTATTGATCAAACCCTTATGGTAGGGCAACACCATACATTCACTCCTTAAGGAAGAAGAACACTCCACAAGCCATATGCCTGTACTTACAATAATCCTTGACTATTCCTTGACCTCCCTCTTCCATGTGGAGTCTCTAGCCTCTATATAGGCCTCATACAAACAATACCATGGATCATTACCATGGTTCCCTCATACCATCAACTGATAACATGGGCCCATTACATTATTATTAACTACTTGTGGTCCTTACATGATATGGGTTAACCACCTTATTTATTACTATGGCCCATCCCATTATTACATTATTACCTTGGGTACCTCCCTTTGTACCCCATATTATCCCCCTTAGGTATATAACATTAAAGGAACTAAGAAATGTGCAATTTGTGCAAATAACCATGCTACAGAAAAATGAACCTCCATACCTAGGATGAAAGCTATACTTGAAGGGGGACAACATGAAGCTAAATCAACACATGCTATGGGAGTAGGAAGAAATTGGCCTCAATTAAGTGCAGGTATGGTTCCTGAACCTGCACCACATTTTTCTGGTTATAATGCACATTCATATTCCTATCCTAACACAGGTCACTGTCAGCATTGGCAGCATGGGATTCAATATCAGTATGGACAACCCTCTCAATCTTGGCAACAAGGATGGAGAGGGCCAAACCATTGACATCATTCACATCATTCCTATCCTACACCTATGCAATCATATTCTCCTAGATATGCACCTTACCTAATGCCTCAAACATCATTAGCTCAGCTGAGTCCACCTATTCCACCATTACCTTTACATCCATCGTTACGACCTTCTCACCTTCTTGCTTAACCCTTACCCAACCCCAATAATAAATCGCTACAAATGATCCATTCTATGAACCTGCTTTCTTCATCTAGATATCAGACTATGCCAGTTGGAGTCAATGATCTCTAATTGAGATGGAAGGTAGTAACCTCAGAAAATCAAAATAAGCCTACGGTTATAATCTATAAGAAAGGAGAGGAGAAAACTCCTGCCCATTTTGGATAACATGACACCATTCAGCCTATCCCTCTACATTATGAGCCCTTGTCATGTTCTTTCAACCGAGCTTCCTATCCGGAGAGGCTAGTTGTGGAGAAGTAGGACCCCATTCCTGAGTCTAGGCTAGCTTTTGAGCTTAGGAACCTTTTCATAAGGGTACCTTTTCTCCAAGCTATCAAATGGATCCCCATTTGTACAAAATTAATTTGGGAACTCTGTCTCAAGAAGCCAACAAGGAGAAGATTGGAACCTCAAACTATTCAATTTGTTGAGAAGCCAGGAAGGAGAAGATTGGAACCTCAAACTATTCAATTTTTTGGTAGAGCAATAGAGTTGATGATGGGGTGTATGCACGTGGAAAAATAAACCAACCTTGGAAACCTTGTTGTTTTTGTTCAGATAGGTGATGTCCTTGTCTTCAATGTACTTATAGACCTATGGGTAGCCATTAATGTGATGACCAAGAAAACCATGGATCAACTTGGATTTGTCCATATTCGTCCTACTCCCATTGTGCTTGAACTGACTGATAGATCTAAAATCAAGACGAAAGCGGTGTTGGATGATGAGGTCATTTCCCTAGATTCTTAGGAATATCTTATATATTTCATTGTTCTTTAGCCAAAGAACCCTCTTGGAGGGCATCCCTTGATATTGGGACAACCATGGGTTGCTACGGCCAATTCTTATATTGGATGTCGTTGTGGTGATATGTATATTTCCCATGGAGATTGCATAAAGAGGGTCACCTTATATCCACCCACTAGATCCATTCAGGATCTCCAAGACACCTTATGATTAGACTATAGTTGTGATGGGGAAAATCAACCTATTTCCTTGATACATCAAAATGCGGATACCACAGAGGAGGTTGACTTTCAAGAATTCCTGAACAATCTAGACACCATGCCTAGTTTGAAGTCATTAAGTTAGATTTTTAGTCTATATTTTTAGGAAATATATGACTCTCTACCTCCATCACCAACATCGCTAGTGATAGCTTCATGTACTCTTGAGCCTGATGCTACTCTTGTTGAGATTAGTCTAGGTAAATCCTTGTATATCAATTTGGACTTGGATGCTTCTTAGCAAGAGCAGCCTATGAATTTGTTGCGAAACCATCTCGATGCCTTTGCATGGGGTTATGAGGATATGAAAGGCATCCCTCCTTAAACTTGTACACACCATATCTATATTCAGGATGGAGCTCGATCTGTCTGACAAACCCAAAGGAGAATGAACCCAACTCGAAGAGATGTTGTAAAGGAAGAATTGCAAAAACTCTTAGACGTTGATTTTATCTATCCCATTTTTGACAGCGAGTGGTTCTCTCCATTAGTATTAGCCCCGAATACATATGGGAGATGGAACATTTGTATTTACTACAGAGAATTGAATAAAGCCACTCTCAAAGATTACTTCCCCCTTCCTTTCATCGATCTGGTACTTGATACCCTTGCTGGTAAGAAGTACTTTTCTTTTCGAGACGACTTTGGTAGATATAACCAGATATAAATAACACCTGAGGATCAATACACAAAAAATTTTACATGTCCATTGGGTACATTTTCTTATCGAGTACTTCCCTTTGGGCTTTGTAATTCCCTTGCTATCTTTCAAAGGGCAATTTTGGCTATTTTTGTTGACCTTGAGTGCGTAGAAATCTATATGTATGATTTCTCTGTGTTTGGTGATCCATTTTAGGAAGCCCTCAAGAAACTAGAAAATGTTATTCTTCACTACCAAGAGTCTCATCTCACCTTGAGCGGAAGAAATGCAGATTAATGAGTAAGGCGAGAGTGGTCCTTGGCCATCTTATTTCTGACAAAGGTATCTAGGTTGACTCTACAAAAATAGAAGTCATTTTGAGTCTTCCTATACCCAAAACTCAAAGGGAAATGAGAGGTTTTTTAGGACATGCGGGCTACTATAGGAGATTCATTAAGAATTTCTCAAGGATATCTACCCCCCTTTTCCAACTTTTGGCTAAAGGTAATGATTTCTCTTCGTCCATGACTTGCCAACAATCCTTTGAGACACTAAAGGAAAATTAGTCTAGGCACCAGTTTTGAGAAGACCAAATTGGTCCCTGCCATTCCATATTTCCTCTGATTCCTTATATACTGTTATTGGCACAGATTTAGGGCAAGAAGAACACAAAAAATCTTGCGCTATTTATTTATTTAGTAAAAACTTGTCACTCGCTCAACTCAATTATACAGTTACTTAGAAAGATTTTTTAGCCGTAATTTTTTCTATTGATAAATTCAAACATTATATTACAAGATATGAAGTCTTTGTACATAGTGACCGTTCCACAATAAGATATTTAATTAATAAACCATTAACTAGTGGTAGAGTGACTAGATGGTTGCTATTGTTACATGAATTTAGTATTAATATTGTTGATAGACCAGTAAAATCAAATTTAGTAGCAAATTATCTTTCAAGGTTAAATTGTCTTGGTGAAGGAGTTCCTGTTGATGATGATTTTCATGACGAACATGTTTTTTTTGTGTCAACAAAATCCCCATGGTTTGCTGACATAGCTAACTATTTAGTCACTAGGAAATTACCACCTTACTAATCTGCTCGTGAAAAGTGGAATGTCATTCAAAAAAGTGTTGCATATTCCTGGATCCAAGGAGACCTGTTTTACATTGGAGTAGATCTCATTATCCTAGATGTGTAAGGGAGGAAGAAGTTTTTGATATTTTAAAATATGGCCATGATGGACCTTATGAGGGTCACTTCGTTAATAAGTGGACTGCATACAAAGTGTTACGAGCTGGCTACTTTTGGCCTTCTTTGTTCAAAGATGCCAAACAATATGTTATGTGGCATGAGAGTTGTTAGTAGGTTTGCGACCCTAATCAAACCAGCAAAATGCCTTTATGTCCTCAGGTTATGATTGAGCCTTTTGAAAAATGGGCCATTGATTTCATAGGACATAAATTTGGCATCATCAATTAAAAAGCATATTTTGGTTTGTACAAATTTTGTTATAAAATGGGTAGATGCTAAAGTTGTTTCTTTTTCCACTGAAAGAGTTATTGTTGATTTTATTTTTACTAAAATATTTACTAGATTTGGTGTGCCTAGAGAAATTGTTTCTGACAATGGACCGCAGTTTATTTCTAATCTGGTACAGGGTGTGATGGAATAATACAAAATACGGCATAGGAAATCTACACCATATCACCTGCAAGCAAATGGTCAGGTGGATTCCACGAATAACGTGATTAAGTCAATCCTCACAAAGACAGTAAACATGCACAGAAAGGATTGGGCTAACAAGTTACCGGAAGAATTATGGGCCTATCAAACCACTTGAAGAAACAACACATGGAACACACCATATGAGCCTGTCTATGGAAAACAAGTCCTCTGGCCGATGTAATTCTAGATCAAGACTTTTAGGACTACAGTCCAATTGGGACTAGATCTCTCTGAAGCATAGTAGTAGTGTCTTCTACAATTAAACGAGTTAGATGAATTCTGAAGGGATGATGTTCAACAGAACATCCTAGTTCAACCTCAACGCAAGAAGTGGCATGACAAGTCCATTCAGAAGAAGTAGTTTCAACCAGGTGATTAGGTACTCCTTTATGATTCAAGATTCAAATATTTTAAAATAAAATTCCATACACACTAGATGGGACCCTATGAGGTGGTCAAAGTATTCGAAAATGAAGTGGTAGAAATCAAAACTATTGATGGACAAAATTATGTGTTCTTGGTAAATGGTTATATATTAAAGGTATATTTTCAGCTCCTTACTAAAAGAGATTTTATGCAGCAAGTACACCGACCATTTGAAAAGGAGTTGGTAGGTGGTAACACCAACCTGTTGAATATTTGATTCCTTCCTATCCTTATTGAAAAAATAATAAAATAAAAATAAAAATTAAAAAAAATGACAAAAATAAAAAGTATAGAAAGAAAAAAATTCCCATAATTATGAAAATCAATTGACTGACATGATTGTAGAAGGATCAACCTGAAAACCACCATGTTGACGGGAAGAGCGAAATTTAAATAAAAAAGGAATGTTACTTGATTTATAGATATGGTGGCTGCCACCAAGAAGAAGCACATTGACGAAACTGAGAACTTACCCAAGTTTGGGGTAACTAGCATGGACATTTGTATTTTAAGTAAATGCTTACTTCTCGTTGTAGTTATTTTTTTCCTACACTAGTGTAGGAAGATTTCATGGTAAAAAAGTTGTCTTTCTTCTATGTCCCATTTTGAAAATTCCCACTAGTTTCTTTTCTAAAATCCCTAATGAATTACCTTCCTCTTTCTTCTAAGAAACTACCCTTTCCAGATTTCATAAAATCCCTCTTTTCCCTTGAATTTTTTCCATGTCTCATTTCGTTTATCCCTCTTGGCAATATTGTTTCTGGAATCCCTACTGTAATATTCCTCCCCATTCTAAAAACTTTTACCCCCTTCCCACTTCTTTATTCCCTCATAAATTGATTGCAAACTTGGATGTAGTCAATCCAAAAGGCTTGCTCGTGAAACACCAAAGGATGGTGCATAAATTTTTTCTTGTATATTGAGGGAAACTTTATTAAAGTCCAACTACAGAAGTATGTCCTATAAGATTCTCTATTTTGGTAAAAGTCTCTAGGGCAAGAACAATAGTGCAAGCAGGTTTAGTGCAGGAACACAGCTGACTATGAAAGCATGTAAAAATAACGTAGTCCTAGATTGTTTTATGAAGGATATTTATGGATATGTACTTCCCTATACATGTGTATTGATACATCATAGCATTGCATGTTTTAATTGATACTCTGTTTCATTATTTACTAACCTCGGAAAAATATTTAAAGTGCAAGATGTATAGGGTTTTGAAATCTAATATTTTTAATAAGTGTTGGAGTATGTCTTGACTAAATTATGATGTCAATTGTGGGATAGTATTGTTTTCTGATCGCGTGTATTCATCCTCCTTAAAATAATTCAACATTGCTTGTCCATTATTACCTTACCGATAATCCTATCATTGTAACCATTGCACCGCTGCCACCTACACCTCCATTACACCCAATTATTATGGTTCACCCATAGCGAGCTCACACGTTTTTGCACCTGATATGAAGGGTTTTTCCATCATGAAAGGATAAGTGGGTGTAAAGAGAGGGAGGGTAACGAAGATTTTCCATAAAATTCTCAGCAAACATTGGATCCACTCACAATTCTTTCAAGAGCGTATTCAGAAGAAGTGAGGTGCATTTCAAAATGGCATCTACAAGGAGTGAGCTATTATCTTTGCATGAGATTGAGCAAACTACAGAGTATAGGATTAATCTTACACTATTGCAAGAATCTTGGTTCCTACCATTCCTATAGAATTTTGATGGGTTCGACATCACTGTGGTACTAGAGTTTGCAAGGACATTCAAAGAAGGATGAGTCGGGGTAAGATCGTTGAAGTTCAAAGTTAAAAAGGAGTCTATTGCACAAGCCATATGCTTGCCACTTAAAGGAGAACACAAGTCTAAAAGGAGTGGTTCATAAAGAAACACTGGAATCAGTTCATGGTCGACAAGAATATTAAGGTCGACTGGATGAAGGGACTTCTACAGAGTGCCATGGTCAGGAAGTGGCAAGATGTATTGTTTATACTGCAAAAATTTGTAACTAGGGAGGAACTCTATACATTATCGTTTTTATATCACCTTTGGTTGTTTATGCACTTCGAGTGGGGAAAATTGATTAATTTCCCCTACTATTTGCTCGGGAGTCTTGAGAAGATTGCGAAAGGCATGTAGAGTGGAAATGAAAGTCAGGTTACAACCAAGCTCTACCATCATGGGCTTCTCACAATTCTAGTCAAGAAGAAGATGGAAGAAAATGGCATAACTTGGGAAGCATTTATGAAAGAATTTTGAGTGAGGGGTGCAGAGAAGCCTACTAGCATGAGTACAAGTAAGAAGAGGAAATAAGAGACATCGTGTCCTACCAAAGAGAGAGATGAAAGTAAACTAGTTCAATAGAGAAGAAAATTGTTGAAAATACTCCACCTGTAGCTAAAAAGAGATAGACCAAAACCTCGGTGAGGAGGAAGACTGTCTCCCAAGGGATGAACCAATCATTCTCTCTGATCATAATTGACGAATCAACCCAAGTTTCCCCTAGAGTTCATAATCTCTCAGTGCTTGCACATGCAATAACACACACTATGGAAGATAAAGAGAATGTAGAGGATGACGTATTGTTGTCAACTTTTGTCAGCAAATTAAAGGAAATGAAGATGATGCCGAATATTGGTGAAGTCCAAGCAGAGGGTCATGAGGATGAAGGGGAACTAAAGCCCTTGTGGTTTTAGAAGGATATGGTATTGAAGCCGCTGTTGTTGTAGAAAAACAGGGAACTGAGACCCCTACTAATTTGGAATGACAGGGTGTTGTTTCCCCTCAGAAACTCGAAGAACAAGGTGTTAAAATCCCTGAGGAATTGAGTGCACAAGGTACTAAAACCCATGGCACAAAGAATGTGGAGGGCATCAAAACCCTCAATGATAAGAAAACCCTGAGTATAGAAACCCTCAGTGATGTTGTAATGCAGACATTTGACAACCTTTGCCTTGATGACGATGGCACCTATTTCCAATCCATTGTAGAGAAGACATTCACACCTGAATATCTTAGCTCGACGCCCTCCACTCTCTACCTCAATAGCCAAATATTAGATTTAGAGAAACAATTTCATGACCTATAGACTTTGAACTAGGTTATGAAGGAGCAGAGTTGGCAGAAGTAGAGCGAGGTGGAGTTACCTCCAAAGGTAAAAAGGTAGAGGCAACAAGTAAAGGTTTGGAAACATTGAGCCTCCAAATGATACAAATGCCTCAAGAAGGTGACTAAGCATCTGCGAAGAGCCCGAGACAAAAAATTCAAAGATAGTGAAAGCATAAATAAACATTGAGGTTCAATATTGAGGAGCTCGTTATTCATTTTTGAGATTTTTTGCGGAAGGTAAAATGTTGTGTGAGGACACACAATAGATTAAGGATGGGACAATTTTGGTGTCCAAAATTTCCCTATTTTATACCCCATTCTAACTGATGTTTCATCTCAAGGTAAACCTATCTTTCCTACACAGTCCAAGATAACTACCTATTCCTGCACATGCTTTGTATTTTATATTAAGATTTATTAAAGTGCTTTATTAATCAATTTAATATGGATTTCATGCCTACTACGTAGCTCTCATCACTTATGTTAATTTCTTAGAAGTAATTGATAAAGTTAGTATTAATTATGAGTAAGTATGACTAGTGTAGGTGGATTCCTGCACCACCATGAGGACTGTCCAAGATTTGCGTACGCCAAATCGTTCCATGAGGATGGGTTTTGATCCTTGAATCTGATTCTAGTTGATGATGAACTAAAGAAGGATATCAGTGGCGCATAATGAGGGAATGTTTTCCAAAGTTAATTTATGGCCAAGCGACATACATGTTCCATTATAACTATTGGCCGATTTTGTAATTTCAGTTGATTAGTTTGTTCGGCCACAAGGCCTGAATAAAAAAACTTTGTAATTAGGGAAACAACTACGGTTGACAGGATGTACAAGATAGAGATCATAGGTAGGATTAGCTAGTGAACCATCTACTATAATTTCATTTTCATCTAATCTGTGTGTCGCCTTAGCTCTGGGGCTGGAATTTCACTTTATGTACATTTGCTTAATCAAGTAATACAAGAAATCCACCATGATTTTCTTAGAAATTCTTTAATTTATATTCGATGCATATTTGAGTGTTGAGCCTTTTCATTTCTTAGACAAGAAACGAGCTAGCTGGTTATGGCCCAACCAACCGAGCTTGTTTTGCCCATGTTCTTTCGTTGTTCATAAAGACATTGTGAATATTTCCTTTTGCAGCTATTGGTGTGACAGTTCTGATATTTATTTTTGAAAGTATAATTTAAATCTCTTTTGTAGTTGAAGTGTGAAATGGATGTGTGGCTTTGGGAGTTAGCTGAGTTTATTTCATTTACGAATTTTTTTTCTTAAATTTTCTTTACTCTCAATCTTTGTCTCAATTCACTTTCACTTAGATCAGGGAGGAAGCTCTTTCCTACACCAGTGCATGGGTTGCCTGCACTTTGCTTCAGTTCTTCATTTTGTAGGAAACATTGAATTGCTTTCCTGCATATTATTTCTAGTTATTTTACAAGTGAATGAACTGCTAACTTCAGTAATTATCTTCATCATTAATAGTATATCTCCAGAAGATGTGATAGAAGTTTCATGCATTTATCATAAGCATGTTATACTTACATTTTATAACTTAAGAACAAAGAATAGAACCACTTCCAGTGGATTACCAAAGTTAGTTAACAAATACAAATCACTTAAACTACTATATTGATTCCTTTGAGTTGTTTTCATTTCATGAAGTTTACTTCATTTTTCAAATTGAGTTAATTAAATAATTTCTTTTCCACAGATAATTTACTTCATGATTTCATTTGTAGTTGCAATTCCTTTTCAGCACATCTTTCACGCCTTTCAAAATTAATTTGGAAACTGAGTTAAGGAAACTATGCCTCAGTGCAACAACTAGTCTCTTGTCGTAGAAACATAGTGCTCTAAGCCTTGATGCTTAGAGAACCTTCACTAAGACATAAATCTTCCGTAACGAAGGTCAAATATACTTTTACAAAGAGAGACTACACTTGCACTAGTGCAATCAAATTGCAATAGTGTAAGAACAAGTTGTTTGTGTAGAAGGAAGATCAAGAGGGAAACAGATCTTTGCAAGAGCCCACTTGTCATACTATTAGCCATCCATCTGAAGATGAAAATAGAATTTCATTCCAACACTTAAGATTATTTCAATTGTGGAAAAATCCTTTACTTGATTTACTTGAAAATTATTCTTTTACATTCCAATATTAGAGTTGCTTTGGTGTCAATTGCCTTTACGATTGTTTTCTATTTGATTCTACAAGAATTTCCTTTAAACAATAGGATTAGGAATAGGAAAAGCTCATACCACTTCTAGCATTGCATATGCTTCATATCTAATTTTACGAAATCCCGGAGTTGAAAACTAAGTGTTGAGGAGTTTTCTTAAGCACAATTCCTGCACCCAACTATATATATATATTCCTACATAACAATACCATGGGTAGAAACATGGGCTACCAAAAATTTGAGACGAAAAACCACCATCTTATTTCAATTATAGTTTCCTTATTCTATTTATATTTATTTATTTATTTTGTTTGTATGTAATTTGACCTAGTCTAAAAGCTTACACTACATGATATTACATCTCTTCCCTACTATGTTTGAGCTATCCTATTGATGAAAGAGTGAGAAGTGCATAACTAATTTGGATGTAAATCTATTTATGTATACTATTATGAATATTCTGGAATAGTGCAAGGAGGTTAAATCCCTACCATCCAACTAATAATTATTTATATCTAAATTATAACTTTATTTTAAATTATTAATAATATTATTATTAAGTAGCACCACCATATAATTTAAGTTGGTGGTAGATGTCTATAGACATCAATCCATGGTAAGTATGGAAACACTTATTTAGCTATAATTATAGAAATCATAAGGATTAATTAAATTATAAATTTATTTAAAATAATAATGCTCAATATTAATGATAAAAACAAGTAATATAACATATGTACTCATGACTTTTAGACCGATTTGTTTTTGTGGGGTTTAGTTCCCATCACATCACATATTTAAATCTCATGGGGAGTGGTTAAGGATAGCAACAAATTAAAGTATGCCAAAAGGGATCCAATATTGACTCAGCTTCACATAATCCTCATGATAGCATCATACGCATTTATGCATTGAACAGTTAGCCATGACATATGCTCAACTAACTTCAAAAAAGAAGAACTTAAATATATGTACACATGAAGAAAACATGTGATTGTTGGAAAATTGGCATTATATGTTTGGCTAGTGGCAGTAAGTGTGTTAGTATTGATGTCAATATTTATGTTGGGAGATCAATATTGGAAGTTGGCATTGCCTCACAATATGTAGTATACATAGGGGGATATTATGGGATATTATGCGGTAGAGAGGGAGGTACCCAAGGAGAACACTCCACAAGCCATATTCTTTCCAATACAATAATCCTTGACATGTTTTATTGGGGAGTCTCTATCCTCTATATAGGCTTCATACATACAATACCATGGGTCTCTCAATACCATATATCTAATACAATGGGCTTATCACATTATTCCTAAATACTTGTGGCCCCTTTCATGGTGCGGGTTAACCACTTTAATTATTAACTATTGCCCATTTCTTTATGATCCTTACATCTCATTATTACCTTGGGTACCTCCTTGGGTACCTCCTTGTGTACCCCATAATATCCCATCATATCCCCCTATGTATACTACACAATAAGCAAGCGTGTTTACATTGATGTCAATGAGACTAGCATTGATGTATGTGCTAGCATTATGTTATGAAAGACAACATTGATGTCCACTAGGCTAGTGTGATGGCAGAAGATGCTAGCATTTACATGCTTGATTTCCCAGGCACAAGGAGAGTGCCATAGTTACTACGATTCTCTATAGAGAATCATCATAGTAACAAGCATATTTAGGAAGCCATAAAATTATGACTATGATGGTTGGGAGTCCCATGCTTTAGATGATATTATTCCTTAAGAGATCAACTCAAATACTCTTGGAGATAGAATAGTTGGTTAGTCCAGGGAAATATATTTCCAACAGTATGTGGAATTCCATAAATGGATCTTTGAGTCAAAATTTATTGATAACTGAAGTAAGAATCTTGAAGTACTTAGGAGGAGGGTGAATTTCGGAACAAGGGAAGGAGGCTAAATTTTGGAAGGAGGGAAGAAAGCCAAATTTTGGATCTTTAGGACCTTAGAGAGTCGGAGGCTCAAGATATTGGAAGGTCAGAATATTGGAGCACACAGAATATCAAAACGCTGAATTTCAGAAGGAGGATCATGAAGTCAAAAGGTCTAAATATATGAGCCTCGAAGGTTTGGAAATTTGGAACCTCAGCACGAGGGAAACTTAGAACATTAGAGCATCATGATTTCAGAACCTTGTAAGTTCTCATTAATTGAATTCTTTAAAATCACCAAGGGTTTGAGGGAGGAGCAATTACAAACGAAATCACTTGGGAAACCAAGGACCAAGGGACCCTTTCTCTCTCCTCGAACATGACACATAGTGAAGAAATTTTGTAGATCCAACTCCAATGCCATGTAGAAATTATGTCTACAAATCTAGTTCTATAGATCTGCTGCCTCTAGGTTAACGCAATAATGCAATATAGATCAAAGGAGAATAGTATAACCTACTTATACCATCAATTTGTAGAATCTTAAAAGATAAAAAAAGATTGGGTTGAACACATATAACCAGAAGAAGAAGAATTAATGCACAATACATATGAGAATACTTCGAGGAAAGCCT
>APFE030878027.1:5724-37234 GCA_000404065.3 Pinus taeda
TCCTTTTTAGCAGGCAGATGACTGGATATACAAATTGATCAATAAACTCACAGTATGAGTAAGGGGAATCCTGGACTTGGTGGAAAACTGAAGACCAGAAGATCACAGACCTCCTTTCACCTTGTGAGTCCAGCTTCTTGATTGAGCATTGGAAGCTGTTTGTCTGATAATACAAGAATAAGTGGTAAATGTATGAGGAATATTTAAATATTGCCTCCCTGTCCAGTCTAGTCAACTGATCATGTATCTTGATGGCAATGTACTTGGCATAGTTGTATTTGATAGTAGGGGGCTGCATAGGGCTATACGCAGACAGCATGACCAGCACAGTTATGTCAACATGTTCATTGGTGGTGAATCCCAGCACAGAGGTCACCATGTCTATCAACAGCTTGCCCACCTCATTGAAATCTTTGTATGAGAAAGGGGGTGGCCCAGAGGGCTGGCAGTCTGCCTTCATGAATTTTCTGGCTATGGCTTCAATGTCTGGATCAGAAAGTCTGGAGCCCACATCTAGCAGATAGTCCATGGAGAAAGGGTATAGCAACTGGGTCTGTTTGTAATTAAGCATCTGGTTAATGGAGTCTGGGGTGATGTAGAAGAGGATGCTCCCAGATGGAGACCTCACAGCCCTGAGCTTTTGGTCATCATTCTCTGCACACAGATGGATAATTTCTGGGAATATATTGACAGAAGGCAGAAAGTAAGTGGGCAGATTGGACTGCCATACCCCATATAGGTCACTGCCGTCTAAGTGAGTGTTCCTTAATTGACAGTAGGTCTGCAGATGGCTTCTTTGTGCCACAAAATCTGTGATGAGAGCATCATCATCCACCAAAGGTATAGCTTCTAGCTCTCTGTTGGGTGGGTTAATGGGTAAAGCATCTAGAGCAGCTGAAGCTTCCATTGTTTTGGTCTTTGCTGGTAGTTTTCACTGTGCTTCAAACTTGGTTTTAAGAGGTATACTGCTCTCTGTCTGCAGTGAGCAGTCTTGGGAGTTTTTAAAAGGCTGTCAAAGGTCTAACTGCTCTGGGGGGCACTCTGTTTCAATGTGGCAGAGTGTTTTTTAGCTAGATAGCTGGTCAATTGCAGAGGTTTGCTTATCAGAGGTGAAGGAGGATGCAATGCAGTGTTTCTAGCTTGTGGCTGGGCGCTGTAGCTGCCCTTTTGTGGGGAAATTAGGCAGAGTTTCAGCTGGTCGCGGGTTTCCCTGGGAGTTTTTCTGTGTAGGGATTTACAGAGGTCTCACTGGCAGCTTCATGGGTGAATTTCAAGCATATGGTTTTTGAATTATAGTAGTTTTTGAGCAGGAAACAGGATTGATAAGGACAATGAGAGGGAAAGAGGGTGCCTGCGGCAAAATACCTGTTTTAATGGCGTGTGGGCAGTTGCAGCGGTCGAAGTGGTTGGATTATGTATGGTTGAATCGACAATGGAGGCAGCAACGATTGTAGCAGACGACTTTTGCTTTTTGACCGTTGGAAATCAAATTCGCCTTCAGCTGAGCTCTAGTTGTTCGGCAGGGAATGATAACAAAAACAACGGTTTTTTCCCCTTTTTATGCATTTCGGGCGAATTGGCGCTTTTTTGTAATGACGTCATGCTGACGTCATGATGGGCCCAGGTACGGAGGGGATGACGTGGCAGGTGACGTGGATGCCCAGGTGGCATGGCCATGGTGGCGGGGTCGTCAGAGCAATGTGTGGGGCCAGGTGAGGTGGACGCATGACAACGGTCAAAAGTGGGGTGACGTCATGCTGACGGAGGCGTGACGTCAGCGTGAGGGGGAGGGTGGTAAACGGTTTCCCCGGCAGGCCCTCAGGTGGTAAGTGGTTTGGAGGGGGGGGCAGCGAACACATCCCGCGCCTGACGCGTGGCAGGGGTATGACGGTGATACCGCCCATCCCCCGGACGCAAAAGGTCGGGCAGGTTCATAGGCGGATCAACCGCCCACCGTTGGATGGCGGGGTGGGAGATCTGACGGCTGGCGGAGATCGGGACCTGCCGGCGGGTTTGTGCAGTGGGACCCGCCCTCTGATTTGACTTTTTATTTTAATAAAAGGCGCGCGGGGGGGTAAACTATAGCCTTTTGGGTTTTGTGGGTTTATTTGCCCGCGCATTTTTAATTAAAATTTAATTTTTCGACTTTAGACAATGGGTTTTTTGGGCGGAGAAGGGGAAAAAGGATTTTTTTAGGGCGGGGAACTTTTGGGTGCCATCTTTTGCAAAAGGGTCAAGGGTAGGAGTGGTTTTAATAGGATTTTTCTTTGCAAATAAGGGTTAAATGATCAGAATGACATGGAATGAGAGGAGGTGACCTGGGAGGTTCATCAAAGTGACCAGGTGTCATTTTGATTCCCTTTTAAACAGACCATATGGCTATAGTACCAGGGGAGGGATATTTACAGACATTTTGGGGTTTATACACCATGGTGTTTATAATAATAGGGATAGTGGGGTATAGGGGGCTAAGTAATAGAGTTAGCTGTTAATATGGAGGGAACATGTGGATGAGGGCTGGTTCAACCAGGTTTTCTTTGAAAATAACTTGAAATCAGGAGTAGATCAAAATGAAAAGATTTTTTGCACAAGAAATGTGGCTTTTAAAGCCATAAGAATGTAACAAAGATATAAACTTTTGTGCTCTGTATAGCTTGGGGAGGGGAGTTAGTAATGAGTGATATACAAATGAAAATGAGGGAGTTAGTCATGCTCCAATGTGTTGCCTTTCTTGTAGATGTTTCATCACCTTTGGTCTTGAAAGAGACAGTACTTCTGCAACCCCAGCTACCTACCCTAACTAGTTCTCCTAACATTTTTTGTTCCTTCTTGGAGGGTGCACTTGGACTTGCAAACCCTTTGAATGCCTTTGTTCTTTTATTCTTTTGCTTCATTCCTATTAATACAACCTTATCCCTTCCAAGGTCCAGCATTAAGCAGTTGGAACCTTAGCCTTTTCTCTACCTAGCTACTTATCTGCCAAGATTTAACAGTTTGGACAGATTTCCTTCTCTATTCTACAACATGAAAATTGAAAACATGGCATGATCCAGTTTAGACTGTTGGATCATCCATCACAATTGAGTTCCCATCAAGACTGAGACACACCTTGTCTGCTTGTAGAAATATGGGATCTTTGCATTCAAAGCAGAGCATATTTGGACCTTCTGATCACCAATCATGATATATGAAACCTATTGGTATAGGTATCCAACATAGCCTATAGAGCATTAATGGTCTCCGTGCAACCTAGTTTCCCTTCAGTTGCATTAGATCAACCAAAGAAGGATACATTGGATGATGCACACATAGTTCTGAGCCCTCTTAAGTATGTAGGGACACTAGTTTGATAATTAAAGTTGAGACACTCAATTCCTTTGGGACTCACTCTTTTCTCCATCTCTCTGTGCAGTCCTCTAGATGTTTCTTGAGACCAGAGTCCCCCCTATAGTTCACCATCTCCCGTGGGCGGTCTCGTTCATGTTTAAACATTTCCCTCATATCCCGCTTGATATTATACCAGTCACAAATGGTGGTGTGATGTTATCCCCACCATCTTACTGGGACGTCTTGAAATGAAATGTCCAATAACGGGACATTGTGGCTCTCCCTTATAGTTATATAAACCTTATTCAAAAAATCATCTACTGATTGTATACCATGGAAGGTTGGGTAATTACTTACCTCGGTTCCAATCTATTAAAATCAAAATATCTTGGCACAACGTTTGGTATCAACCTCATATCCTCCTTGTTGCCAAACATCCCAAGTGGCTTCCGAGCCAACTTTTGAGCTCTGTATTCTTCTCCAACTAACTGTTCCTCCTATCGTGGGATTGATGAAGTCTTCTCTTTTTCTTTCATTTAGGCTGTACAAATGATATATCATTCCAGGCTCATCTCGATCATCTACAGGTTCAATGAATCTTGGTCCCTAGTATGGATCTAGTGGTTGTATTACCTGCATCCCTTCTACTTCAAAAATCATCGACTCATTTTAAGGTTCATGATGGCATAGTCCTCATATGCCCAGTTGATACCAAGGAGTGCTAGGTAAGGGTCCTTATCACCCATTATATCTATTAATTCAAATTAGACATGAGTTTTTACCCCTACTACATCTATCTCAACAACTTCTAGCCTCCCGATGGGTAAGATTTAGTATTGGTTTGCCATCCACAGTTGAATTGGTGAATACTCCAGGTGCAGCTTCCTCAGTGCTTCCCATGTTTTTCTAGGCAGGATATTAACATATGATCTTAGATCTAGCATTGTATCTTTAATATGAAACCATACAGCTTGAGCATCAATCTAGAATTCCCTACTAGTCCTTTTCTTATTCCTCTGAATCCTCCTCGTATGTATTTCAAACAGATTTTTTCATATTTCTTCCTCTCTCGCTTCTTCTTCTAGTAATATTCTTTTAGATTCTTGAGGAACTCCACTAGCATATGTTCATTATCAAATATTTGTAGGAATAGCCTAAACCATTCTTCAATTGGTAGAGAACTTTCCATTGTGCTCGAGTCCTGCACCTTGTAATTTTTAGCTTTCGTTGAGTTATCAAACAACTTGGCTTCTTCTTGATAGTATTTCTTTTGTTGAGTGGGATTGTATGAGCCCATCATGGATTCCACCCGAACAATTGAGGACTAGTATTTCACTCCATGACCCTCTCCTATCTTCTTACCCTCTCTAGTGACTATGTTTATATTGTTTGGTGGGATAATGTCAACAGTCTGAGGTTCTACGTTGATCAAGTTAGTTCCCTGCAACCTAGTCCTTTCTTCCCATGTTGAAATCAACTCAGGAAAATCTTTTGTGGCATGTGAATTGACCCGACAATATGATATCTACGACCTTCTTGGGAGTGGGCAGTCTCTGGAAACATGTCCCTCCTGATAACAGTTGTAGCACCTCACGGGTCCTCTATCCCCTATTCTTCCTCCTCTCATACCTCCTCCCTGTCCTTGTCGACCAATTCCACTAATTTTGAATGTTGACCAGTCCAGTCATTTTGCTAAGGCATCTAACACTCGACACTGGTCAGTATGGTAATTCATTGATGCACTTAACTCACAATTATTATTGTTGAGCACATTGGAGTAATTATTCAATATTGGACATAGTCGCTGAAAATGTCCATAGATTCTACAGACTTCATAGTAGACTTGTGAATTTCAGCACAAGAATGCTCCTTGTGATCCTAATGCCGCAACAACTATTGTTGGTGGGGCCCCTCATGATTTTGCAAGGTCCGCTAAACTACTTGTGCCTCTCCATCTTGGGAGTTTAGCTGCTACATGGCCCTCTATCAGGCAGTGTGCGCACCATACATTGGGTCTCCCTAGTCGAATCGCTTGTAAGTCCTTTAACTTCTCTATTAGACTGGCGATCTTATTTTGGAGGCCCATGATCGATGGATCCTAAGATTGCATTCCTCCCTAATACTCATGGGGATACCCTGTCATGGAATCTATGTGTGTTTCTTTCTCTAGATCATCTTGGAGGGTTTCGATCTTTTATTGTGTCAGCGGTGTCCTAGTAAGGGGTAGGAGCGCTTTAATGAACCAATCCCTCTAATGATTAGGATCTATTGTATAGCTTAACTTACTGATTTCATCTTTGAACCTATGCACTAATTCCTAAGAAGTATCTCTTTCCTTCTACTTGATCTCCCACAGTTTCAACAATCCTTGCTGATATGTTTGTGGTACTCCAAACTCTTGCGCAAAGCTCTTATTGATTTCATCCACAGAGGGATTACAATTCAACTCTAACCATTTGATAAACCACCTTAGAGCTCTCTCCCTCAGAGTAGTATGGAATTCAATCAACTTCATGTTATCTGATGTTTGGTGGGCTCTCCATATTGCTTCACATAGGTACCAATGTTGTTCCACATGTGTGTTCCCTCTACCAGTGAACTCTAGATATCTACTAAAGGAACTTGCCATGTTGGTTCGAGTATGTGCTAGGAGCACAAATCCTTGGGCTTCGGGTTGCTGAGATCCTTGTAATCCCAAGTTACTAATATTGCTAGCCCCACTACTATTAGATGTTTCAGAACTTGTCTTATATTTGTCGTGCACACTGTGTACGCATATCAATTTAAGTAATTTAGAAACAAATTTACCAGAGCTATTGTAAAGAACTAGGGAAAGGTCGTGGGGAACACTACTGGAGCTTTTTGGGATTCCGATGTTGAACTTCATTTGACATATCATCCTCAGTGAGAAATCACCTCATCACATCGTACATCTCATCTTCCATCTCTTCCTCAAAAATTCTATGATTGCTTCCTTCTGATATATTTCCCGTAACCTGTAAGGGAGGGTTCCTGTCATTCTCCTAGCTCCCATCTGTCCTGTCAACATCCATCTCTTTCTATGGGTCCTTTAAGATCCTATTTCTCCCATTCAGAATCTTTGACTCCGCTCCTTGGTGGGGTCCTACAAGTCTCTCTTTCAGTGCCTATACTGCTCTTTCCTGCCATTTTTCTGCTATCATCGTTCTCCTTTGCACTTTGACATCTCTAGCTCTTCATAATCCTTTTATATCCATTCCTTCAACAACATCACATTTCCCCAATTGGTAGCACTCTCCCCTTAGATCCTTCCCCTAGCACTGGGGTTTTATGCTACCATACTCACTTCGTGTAAAGGTATCAACCCTTCGTCCACCATCAACATATTAATCCAAAAGGGCACCTCTTTCACTAGTTTTTCTCTGAAAGCTGATTTGAATACCACGTCTTCTTTCAAGAAGGACTGGTATCTCTCTGTTACGAACTTGATAACATACCCCTCTATGGTAGTCTATACCAAGAAATCTATTTTGTCATCAGGTCACTATCGAAGCATTGGAGTGTCGCGAGATTTGCAGGGACCCAATCGAGACATGTTGGTGTCAGTTCTTCTTGCTAGTTCTTCAATTTTAGTCTCCTTAACTAGTTATACAACACTTCTAGAATTTTACAAAAGAAGATCTCGTACTGATCGCTCGTAGCCTCAAAGTACAATATTTCTTCATTCACCTTAGCAGTAGATTGACTTCGAAGGGTAGATTTTTTTGACATGAACCTATCCACTTGATTATCCCACCAGTCTCATATCTCCTGCTTAAATATCCTTGATACCATATTCTGAACCAATTCTTTTGATTTCTAGTCCCAACAATAGAACCATTTGTTGGCACAAAAATATCACCAGAGAACAGACCCTTGGTCTAGGCACAAGGGGCCAAAAAGGATCCACTGTAGTCTAGGCCAACACCAACATTTTTACCTTACCGAAGGGTAAGGAGTCTCACTCGAGGTGTGCCACGACTAGAACTAAGCAGCGATGGAGAGATATCAAGGGAGATCCAAACATTAACTATCGATAGATTAAAGAGATCATTCATCACAATGTTATACTATTACAATTACCATATTCATCCAGTAAAAAGCCATAAATTAAAATTTTGAGCAGGTCTATAAACTAGAACAATACACTTAACCATAACACTATTCAAACAATCTCATTCATTCATTAACATAAACTTAAGCAAGATTCATTACAATATACATTAGGCATAAAGCCTTTTATTAGATACATTAAATACCATAGACATAGGATGCCTCAGACCTTTGACCAAGTCTAGCTATAGCCATTCTACAACTACTCAAGTCCCCGAGACCTTGTTCTTATACACTGCTAACCCCTGCTAGATACCAACCCCTCTCCCTTGTTGTCTTATGCTTTTATATTTTCTTTCACCGTTCCCACTGCCAGTCCTGTTCGACTATCCTTTCCCTTAGCTTCTTTCTACTCTCCCTCTTATTCACTCGATTGCTCCCATTTGCAACTACCCGTATACTGTATTTTCTTGGCTCCGTCCTTGAATGTCACCTCCATAACTCAATCGTTTCTCCCACCACCTGTCCTTCGCTTTTATTCTCTAAAAAATTCAAAATTCAAAACGAAGCCCCCAATAGTGAATTGCATCAGCAGAGGCATCGTTTAACCATTTATTCCTATTACATAATATATTTATCAGTAATACTTTTACTATGGCCATAGGACTATGATCAGATTCATGGCCATGCTAGCTAGAGTAAAATTCTAGATAACATTCCATTAATGTTTGTGTTGAGTCATTAAAGAATCTTATTGGTTGCATGCCATGATTGATTCTTTTCTCCAAGTTGAAATTTCTGCTCAAGGGTTGATTTGAAATATAAGTCTTGCAACTAAGTGGAAAGGTCCACATCAGGGATCCGGCAGAGCATAGAAGGAAATTTTAGTATTGTACCCATGGGTTTGTGACAAAATCACACGTTCAATCCAATCCACATTTTCATGAATATAAAGACACACGATCTAATCAATGTTGTAGGAATGTAAATCTCACTTGTAGGAAAGTAAATTAATCTTGTAGGAAATCAAAACACACTAGAATCTAAAGGTTATTTTCTCAAGTATTAAAATGAATCTATGTTCCAAGGAAATGAGAACTATTTCTAGAAAACGAGAACTCCAGCCAAAAAACATGAAAAACAACCCAAAGACAAAAAGTGTTGATGCTACATCAACACTTTTTTTTGGGTAGATTTTCAACAATCTATATCAATGGCAGTAAAAACTAAATTATGTTATAGTGCAAAAAACATGGAAAACACATGCAATTGATGTGGCATAAGCACCATTTCTTTTGGGTAAATTTTCAACAATTTTTTAAAAATCGCAGTAAAAGACAATTTTGTTTTGGTAAATTTTCAACCTTTTTTTTTAACAGAAATGAGTACATTTCACTAGGCACAATTGATAAACAACTGCCACTATTCCACTATTAGTAAAACTATTTCATAAATGCCACACAAGCCAATGTGTCTCTAGAGACTTGAACCCAAGCTACTTGGGACACAAATCATGAACCATACCACTTGAGCTAAGTTCCTTTAACAAATTTTCAATATTTATAATAATGTTAGTAAAATCCAAATTCTTTTGCCCAAAAAACATGGAAAGCACATGCAACTTGATGCTACATCATTTTTTTGGGTAAATTTTAAACATCTTTAATAATGATAGTAAATGAATTTTTTTTTGCACAAAAAACATGAAAAAACACATGCAACTTGATGTTGCATCAACATTTTTTTTTGGTTAAATTTTTTTTAACAATAACATTAAACACTGAAATCTTTGTGCATTAAACATGAAAAAACAACCTGAAATAAAAAGTGTTGATGTCGGCGAAAATTTCAACATTTTTAGGCAATGACATCAAAAATAAAATATCATGACACCAAAAATTATCAAAATTCCAGTAGTTTTCAACAATATGTTGAAGATAAATATCACGACTCTAAAAAACCTAAAAACTCCAACAATTTTCAACTACAATGTTAAAGATAAATATCATGACTAAAAAAGTTAAAATGTTGATATTTTTTAACCATGACATTAGATATAAAATATTATGACTCAAAACCCTTAAAATTTCATCATTTTTCGGTTGTGGACTTTGAAACAAAGATTATGACTATAACAAACCTTAGATTTTCAACAAATTTCGAGATCAAATATCATGATTAAATTAAATCTTAAAAATAAATATTTAAAGAAAAAATAATTATACCAAATGTTAAACATATAATTCTTTTAAAATCTTAGCCTAAGAGAATTTGGCATATTGCAATGAAAACTTGAAAATCAACCATCGAATTAACACATAGTGGCCTTGCTTGACTTATTGGAATGAAAACTTAAAAATCAACCATCAAACTAACAAATAATAAAAGCAAACTTGATTAATAGTAACGAAAATTGAAAAATCAACTCTCAAAAGGATATATTGGGGTCAGGTTGCTAGTTGAAAATAGAGAGTTACCCTTAAAACGATAAATAAATCAATTAAAAATTAAAATTAAAATTAAATTAAAACATAACAAAAAAAACATAATAAATAATAAATAAAATAAAATAAACTCAAAACATTGAAAAAGGTTAGATTTAAAATTAAAATTGACCCGAAAAAATCAAATATAAAAAAATTTGTATTAAAAAAATTAAAAGGATGAAAAAAAGAAACATAATAAAAAAAAAGATACAAATATCTATTTAAAAAAAATTAATTAAAAGAAGAGGAAGAAAAAGCATTAAAAAATACAAAATAAAATAATAGAAAAGCGCAAAAAAATTGTCTCCCCTTAAAAAAATATTAAAAATTATGTCTCCCCTTAAAAAGAAAAGAAAATTAAATAAAATAGGGGAAAAAATAAAATATAATTATATGTCCCCCATTTAAAAAAAATTAACAATTAAAAAATATAAAATAAGTAAATAAAAAGGAAAATGTCCCTAGCCCGTGGCTTGGCACCCCACAACGCCTAAGGGGCCCGAGCGAGGGGCTTGAGCAACCGCGCTTGCCCTGGCCCCCTCAGGCAATGTGGGGGTAACGACCAGTTTTGGGTCTCAAATGTCATCCCCATGGCCCCCAAGGGGCCCCTCTGAGGGGCTATCACCATTTAATTTTACTTTTATTTTTAAATGTTTTTTCTGTGATTTTTATTTTTAAATTTTTATTTATTTATTTATTAATTTTTTTAATTTTTAATGGACACATTTTTAAATCTATTTTTGCTTTTGTTGTTGAGTGTGTTTTTTTACAAGGTGACAATTTTTAATTCTGTAATGTTTTTTTTGCTTTTTTTAATATTACTTTGATATTTTTAGATGTTTCTTTATATATCTTATATATTATATTTTGGGTTTTTTTTATTAATTTTATTATTGTTTCGTCTAATTTTCACTAATGTTTTATTTTAATCATTATTTTTTCGAGAAAAATTGGCCATGTTATTATTTTCTCACATAAAATTCATAAAAAATGTTATTTTTAATTTTTTCCCAGAAAAACAAACCTGAAAAACACTGATATCTCAGAGAAGAAGAAGATGACTACTTTAAGAAATTGTTAAATTTAAAAAATTATTATCCACACTTAATACATTAGAAAATTTAAAGTTTCAAGAGTAAGCCCACCAAAAGTGGCGTTGATGCTATATCATTGCTTTTCAATATCAACATGAAAATCTCTAACATTAAATAAAAATGTACATACTTGATAAATAAGAAAATTTAAAATGTCAAAAATATGCTAAAAAAAAATTAAGGTGAATCCTATATCTACACTTTTTAAAATCGAATTATTTTTTGCTACGTCTAAAAAGTGAGAACTCGATGCAGTTCTCATTGGATTTTGCGTTAACGATCTTGGTTGTCGTAACTATTATGTAATGCACATGTATGATATGAAACACATTCAATTACAAACCATTTATTTAGGCTTGTTTGTAAAGGAGATGTAAGCATAAATTGAACGTTTGATAAAATACCCAATCCAAACTATTTAAGACAATAAAACTATTATGATTTTGGAAACATAGTAAGTTTTAGTACCACAACATAGTTGCAACAACAAACTTAACTCACACAATGTTGTAAATCGTTCAATAAAACATTTAGGGAGTAAATGAAGATGACATTAACACTTGAGTTGCAGCAATAAACCTACAATTCAAAGTTGCAACAATTTGTATTCAAAGTTTCAACAATTAGTAATTCAAAGTTAAAGTAGAAATAAATAAAAATAGAAATTATAGCCATATCTATGTTGTGGATACAAAGATTACCTCGCTAAGATGGGGAACCTTTTCTCGTTAAATGAGGCACAAGTTAGAAAAAAAATAGAGTGTGAATGCTCAATACACCATTACTTGAATTGTATCAAAACATAAATTAAATTGCAATAAATTTGGAAAATATAATAACTTGTTCTTCTCTTTCAATTCTTAGTTTTTGGTTACCCAACACATGGAGAGTAGAGGGGTTTTATATAATATGTTTTCTATCTAAATTAATAAAAGAGATGGAAGGACAACCATGCTAGTTGGGTTAATCTTGTAACATTGATTTTCTAAGAAAATGGAAAAAAATGAACATTAATTGAATTGATTCAGTTGTGTGATAGGTGGTGGCTAAATCATCCTCTTTTCTTGGTCATCCAATTATTTCTATTTGTGTTGACCAACTTGTATTTTTTTGTTTGAATAATGTTGACATGAGCTAGAATTGCTTCTATTAACCAAGACTTTGACTGATATGAGAAGGTAAAATTTTATTAAGGTTCACTGACCCTTGGTAGACCGAGTTTCTATTTTTTTTTTGAGGTAGGGATCGCAAGTTAAATCTTCCCCTTTGACTAACAATTGTAGGTGACTATTTGACTGAGGTTAACTAAATTTCGACCCTCTTGTTCCGAGCTTCCATAGGACGAAATTCATCCTATTGTTGCAAAATTGGCTCTGACTGAAGTTGACTTTTTTTTTTCTCTTTGTCTGCTAACTGTTTTGACTTGGTATTCATTGAGGTCATATTTATAATCTTGTTGGAATATTTTGACGTAATATTGATGAACTAAATTCTCTCTCTCATAAAGAAAGATTGGATGGGTTTTCCCCTTGTGGGTTTTTCCTTGGTTATGAGCCTAATTTCCGATGTCTCTTGTCACTTGATTACTATTTACTGTGATCTCTATTTGTCTATTATAGAAAGTGAATTGATCAAAGTTGTTTGGTAGAAATCACATAAGAGAAATTTTTGGCCGGCACGTTTCGAACCAACAAGTGTGGTTCATCATCAGGACCACTTGATGACTGTAATACTATAAGAATATAGATTCTATCATTGGAAGTAGTTATCAATTTTGAATAACTATACTAGTCTTGATTGCACTATAAAATCAACATGGAATTAGAGTTTTGGTGTAGGAAAAGAGTTATGAGATCACCTTGAAGAGCATTTTGAAGGAAATTGAGAAGCACTTTGAAGATTTTGAGATTCTACCTTCTATCTTTGATCACCCATCTTCATCATGAATCTCTTCATGAAGGAAAAAAATCTTAAAGGAGCTACTAATTATAGGGCATGGAAGGCTAGGATTGACCTAGTACTTGCAAGGCACAAGGTCTTGGGTATTGTTATAAGAAAAATTATAGAACTAGTTGATCAAACAGGAAAAGACAAATTTCAAGAAGTTTTCATCTTGGAAAGATGAATCATTATAGAATTTGTTAAGGATCATTTAATTCCCTATATTGTTGATCATTAATCTTCCAAGGCTATGTGTGGTGCCATTGTTGGTTTGTACACTATCAACTACATCAATCTAAACAATCAAATTCACAATATCAAGATGCAAAGAATGATACAATTGCATCATACTTCATTAAAATTTCCCAAATAAGAGATGAATTCAAAACCATTCAAGAAGAAGTATCTCACAAAGAATTGGTAGTTATAGTTTTGGGCAGTTTACCTAGATTGTGGGATTTTTTGCATCAAGCATTTGTGAAAGAGAAATGTAGGTAATTTTGACAAGCTATGGGGTGCCTACACTCAAGAACAATCAAGATTCTATTATTGAGGTGAGATTGAAGATCCATGTGAAGAACCTTTTGCAGCCAATTCAACTAGTAACAAGAAAAGAAGCACTAATATTGGAATATTTCAAAGAAGTTCTGGTAGAAGACAAAATTCAAGACCTACTCCAAGAAGAGAATATCCTCCATAACAAGACCTCCTCCCCCCTCTTGAGATTGAAGATAAAATAAGCCTTAATATTGGAATATTTCAAAGAAGTTCTAATAGAAGACAAAATTCAAGACCTGCTCCAAGAAGGGAATATGCTCCATAACAGGACCTCCTCCCCCCTCTTGAGATTGAAGATATAGAAAGAATTTAACAAATGTTCAATGTTTTCATTGCCAAACATATGATCACTATCAATATAATTGTCCTCAAAGGAATTAAAGGGATGACTATCAAAGGAATGGGGATAAAAAGAGGAGAGAGAAGGATCATGTTTTTGCTACTGATCTAAATGAACCATATCATAAGAAGAGGCATAGGAAGAATGATTTTGATTCTAAGTACTCATTCTATTCTACCTGTAGGTTACATTGTAGGTCATGATGAAATATGGTTGATAGGCAACAGTGCCTCTAGGAACATGATTGGAGGTTGTGTAATCCTCACTGAATTGGTTGAAAAGAAGATAAGTCAAAGAGTTTAACTTTGAGATAATTGAAATTAGGAGGTAATGTATCTATTAACAATATTTTATATGTTCTTGGTTTGAATAAGAATTTGTTGTCTATTTCTTCTGTTGAAGACAGAGGATATAAAATTTCTTTCATGGATGGACACATTCTAGTATGGAAAAAGGATGCATCCTTTGAATATGCTAAAGTCACTCGTGTATGAATTGGAGGCCTATATCGTCTTCTTGGATGTTCAATTTGTATAATGCCTAGGGGAGATAATAGGGGCCATAGTAATAAATAAGGTGGTTAACTCGTATCATGTAAGGGACCACAAGTAGTTAAAAATAATGTAATAAGCCCATGGCATTAGATAGATGGTATTGAGGGAACCATGGTACCCCTAGGTATACTACACAATTCAAGTCGCACTAATAAACACCTATGATCTTTGTGTATGGCATTGAAGTTATGCTCATGTTCATTATAAAGCATTGTCTAGAATGAAATATTTTGTTAATGGTGTACCAAAAATTAAATTTGATCATGATGGAGTTTTCATGGGATGTTCCTTGGAAAGGATTTTAAAGGAAGATGTACAAGCAGTGACAGTACATCGAAAGGAATATCATAGCTTGTGCACTATGCTGTTTGTGGGAATATGTCCGAGAAGACTTTGGGTGACATGTATTATGTGATGATTTCTCTAGAAAAACATGGATTTATCTCTTAAATACCAAGTATCAAGTGTTTGAAAAGTTCTATGAATTAAAAACACAGGTTGAGAATGCTACAATAAAAAGAATCAAGACTTTATGGTCTGATAATGGTGTAGAATATGTATCCAAGGAGTTGATTGACTTCTGCAAGAATGCTGGAATTAAGAGGGAGATGATAGTTCCCTACTATCTCAACAAAATTCAACTATCGAAAGAAAGAATAGGAACATTATGGAAGCTACCAAGACCATTCTTCATGATCATGGACTACTGGTCTTTCTATGGGGAGAAGTTGCAAGAACAACTACTTATGTTCAAAATAGGTTCCCACATCGAATATTGGACTATAAGAATCTTGAAGAAGTCTTCACACATGAGAGACCAAATGTTTAGAATTTACGTATCTTTGGTTGTCCTATTTATGTTCATGTGCCCTAGGAGAAAAGAAAAAGATTGGAACATTTTGGGAAGAAAGGGACTTTTGTTAACTATAATGAGAATTAAAAATCTTTTAGTGTTTATGTTCAAAGACAATGTTTTATTGAGGCTTTTAGGGGTGTTATCTTTGATGAAAATGTTTCTTTCTAGAATTCCATGGGTTCACACTTGGACTTTGATGACGATATACATGTGGATTTGAAGATTATGGAATCAAAAGAACTTGAACCTATGGATGAAGACCCTCACGAAGAATTTGATGATCATGAATTTGTTAAATATCCCAAATCCATTGTATCTGAGACTAGAAAGAGACCAACATGGATTAAAATAACTTTGAATGAATTTGAAGGACATGCTACACCTCATGGGACCTTCATGGAAAGCAAGAAGCCGAAGAAGTACTTTTTTTATGTAGCAATGATGTGACAACCATCATTGCTACATAAGAAGAAGCCATCCCCCTATGAAGAAGCAAAGGAGGAACAAGTTTGGAAAGATGCCATGACTGAAGAATATCAATATATATTAAAGAATGATGTTTTGGAAATTGTGCCAAGACCTGAAGGAAATTTTGTTGTCTCCTCTAAGTAGATCTACAAAATCAAGCATGTTGTTGATGGAAGTGTTGAAACACACAAGGATAGATTTGTGGCTCATGGATTATCCTAGAAATAGGGAGAGGACTATGAAGGCATGTTTTCTCCCATTGCTAGGTATGATTCTATTAGATTTTTCATTGCTCTTGCTTCTATTGTAGGTTGGAAATTACATCAAAGGGATGTCAAAATTGATTTTTTGAAAGGAGTCATTGAAGAGGATGTCTATATTGAGCAACCTCAAGGATTTGACATCCATGATAACGATACAAGTAAGTTTGAAAATTGAAGAAAGCCTTGTATGGGTTGAAGTATGAGAATGGTACTCCTGTATTGATGGCTATATAAAAATGACTCTTGGCTTGAATAAGAGTGAAGTTGATCCAAAATTAAACTTTAAAATTGTTGAAGGCAAGCCCTTAATGTTGGTGTTGAATGAAGATGATTTGTTTCTAACAAGGGTTGAAGTTCTGATTTCTTAGTGTAATATGGAGTTGGTTTCTAAATTCAAGATGAAGGATCTTGGTCTCATGCATTACTATTTGGGATTGGAAATTTGGAAAAATCTCGATGGAATATTTTTTATCCAAGTCAGATACACTATAAATGTACTTTAGAGATTTGGAATGATGGATTGTATGCCAATGGATACTTTTATGGTGACAAATTTGAAGAAGATACATGAATGCGACCCTAATTTAATTGATCCCTTGATGTATCACAAATTGATTGGCTCATTGTACTATCTTGTGAACACTAGAACTGAAATATTCTATGTTGTGAACATGTTGAACCAATTTTTGGTTGAGATCCAACATGTGCACTAGGTTGCAGTAAAACATATTTTGAGATATTTGCATGGTACCATTGAATATGGTCTAAGATATGTTTCTAATGGAGAATAGAAGCTACATGGATTTAATGATATTGATTAGAATGGAAGCTATAATAATAGGAAGAGCATTTCTAGATTCTATTTTGGTTTGGCCTCCATTATTATTTCATGGTCTAGTAGAAAGAAAACTTCAATCCCTTTGACTATAGTTGAAGATGAGTATATAGTTGCATGTTTAACTTGTTGTGAAGTTGTGTGGATTTGAAAATTATTTTTCGTTTTATCTAATCAATTGTGGGAATCAACCATTATATATTATAATAATCAAATTTGTGTGAAGATTTCTAAGAACCTAATTTTTCATGACAAGTTGATGCACATTAAAATCAAGTATCATTATATCCAGAATATCGTCCATGGGAGAGTTGAGAGGATAACGTATGTCCCTACTGATGAGTTGGTTGCTAATGTGTTGACAAAGTCATTGTCCCAAATGAAGTTTATATATTTACAAAGTCATTGTAAATTGCACGATGTTGCGAAGCTTTAAGATTTTGAGATGAAATTATATATTGTAAATGAGAATACTTTTAACATGATCCATTTCTACATTAAAACAACTAAACTAATTTAAAATTACAATACCAAAAATATTATATAACAAAATTTTGTTGAACCTAGAAAAATTGAACATCATTATATTATTTATATGATATCTTTGGACATATACTCACATTTATAACTAGCTCAACCCTATAAATTAAATGGATGGTAAACATCAATAGACACAAATCCATTATAAGCATCAAAACACTTCATGATAATCTTATGTTGCTAAAATTAAAAAATAATAAAAATCAACTAAATTATAACTTTATGATATTTTTGTTTGTTAATTAATTACCTTTTATTATATAATAAAATTGACATAGAAATCTCAACAATTAGCCTTCTCCCTATCATGGCTTGTAGCCAGGGAAACCGAACCAGCAACAGTGGAGGCACCTTACCAATTTTTTTGTCCATTAAAATAATCGAAATTGAAGATATTGTCTAAGCTTTCTTACACCTAGAGGTTTTTCTGAATACATAGTTAAAATTTTTAGATATAATTTGTTGGGTGGATCTAATCCTTCATAATTTTAGCTTATCTATGAAAATAAAAGAAAGTTTCATATTGAAAAATCATAAAACAAAAAGACATGTGTATGTATCATTCGACTGGAGAAGTTCTTGGGGTTGAATCCTATGCTCATGGGCTAGAGATGGACCCACTATGAAGATATCCTTCTATGGGTGAGACATGAATCTAGGTTAACCTAAAAAGAGTGTTGGTGGCATTAAACCTGTTGGATTTCATTGAGGGGGGCTATAATCTTTTTTTCAGCCCCAACCTATTTTTGATTTGCTAGTGAAGGGTGATAGAGTTAACATATTGGCTCTTATGTTCCTTGATGTGGCCAGGGTCAAGGACCCAATAAAATAATTCAACTTGGATTTCAAATACTAAATATGCTTAAGGGTTAGTCATGGTTAAAGATTCCAATTGTTAAATTTCTTCTTGAACTTATGGAGTGACACAGTGGTCTATTTCAGCACCAGACTTGGCTTGAGAATGGGATCTAGGTCATGGATTGAGAATAAGATCTGGGTCTTCTTGAAGAGCCACCACCCTATATAAAGGGTGATTTAAGTAGCATGAGAGCACACAGAAGCTAGTTTGAGGTGGACAAGCTAGTTTAAAAATAGAAGCTAGTAATTGCATTGCTTCGACATTTTGACTGTATCTTTCTTTCACCAAATTTATGCATTCACCAAAAACAATATAACATTCGAAAAATCAACAAGTAAGGTTAACATAATCATTGATACCTAAAACCATTGATATGGTTACTGGTTTTAATCATTCCTCAACCCGCTTGCTTAATGATGCAAGTTATCTGTGAATATACACGTCAACATGTAAGCAATTTTTATTGTTTTTGACTGAATGCATAGTCTGGTCTCCAAATGTTTCTGGCGTGACATCATTTCCCAGAGAAAAGTGATCAGAGTGATGGGTGACATGTCACCCATTGGTGTTTTGGAGAGCATTTGCAAAGTTAAAAAAACCTAGTTCCAGTAATGTTATAACTCTGGTTATCGAATTTTATTTTGAATTCATAATTCTATTCCTATTCGATTCTAGAACGAAAAAATTAGATTATTTAAAAATTAGATTAGAAATGGGAATTATTCATCTTATAAAATTAATATATTATTTAATTTAATTTTTTTTGAAAAGGTGAATATATTTTCAAGTTGGCAAAAGGCTCCAGAAAGATATATTAAAAGTTTGGAGAATTAAAAATAAGATTTTTTTAGGGGAAAAATCCCACCTGTAGCCTACAACAGATGCAAAGATGGAAGAAAAGGGTGGGTCTATGTTAAGCTCTATAGGAAAATGCCAAGGGTGCAGAGGTTGGAAGAAAAGGGTGGGCCAATGATAAGCTTTATAGGAAAAAGCCAAGGTTGCAAGAGATTTCCATGTTAATTCACTTTTAAGTTGAGACTTATAACATGTATGGTTGGATAATGGGAAATGACCATGCCATCCCTTTCTTTAATGTTGTGAGAAGAAGTGGAGTGGCAGCTCTTCTACATTGGCTTTCAATTTTATTTCAAATTGTTATTATTAATAATTGTAAAAAGTGTTGATGCATAAGTTAAACATATATAAATTTTAGAAAAAATCAACCAAATTCTTAGTTTTGGAGATTCACTTTTACTTTAATATGGAGATTTTTAGTTTGCAAAATATTTTGTTACAATACCATATGCCTAAAGAGTCATGCATAATTTCATATGACACTTGTTAATATGATATTTTTTAATTAGGTAATTTAATTAAAAAGAGAGAAAATAACATAACTACCTTGAAGATAAATATCAACCTTTGATTTGTTAACACTATTAAGAATATGCTAGAATATTTGATGGAGATTAAATCTTTACTATTCACTTAATAATTATTCATAATTAAATTGAAAATTTTGGAAACCCTATTCCAAAACACATTCCTTGGCTTAATAAAACAATTATTTAAAATAAAAAATTTGAGTAGAGATGCTCATTCTACAGCCAGGGGATGTGTAAGTCTGTCCATCCCTCCTTGCTCTTTAAAAATAAAATTAAAAATTAAAAATGATGAAAAATAATGTTGGGTATAATAAAAAAAATGCGAGGATGTGTGAGTTTGTCCATCTGTCAATGCTCTTTCAAAATAAAATAAAAATAAAAAATGATGAAAAATAATGTTGGGTATAATTAAAAGAATTGAATATGCTAATGATGCAAGTTATCAGGGAATATATATATATATATATAAGTTATCTATGGAAAGCAATTTTTATTGTTTTCCACTGAATACATATTCTGGTCTACAAATATTTCTAACGTGACATCATTTGCTAGTGTTGGAGTTAATGCTTACATTCCATATTTAAGAAAGTGGTTTGTGATGGTTGAGGAATTCTCTCAACCACTCTCTCTAAATTAGGAATAAGTTGGATCTCAAAAACTCTATTTAATAGAGTGATCTGAATGTAATCTGTGTGTGAGTGTGATTACACATGCACCATTTGTGCCTGATATATGATTATGTTTCTGTAATTGTGTATGCTTTAGCCATTTTTATCATGGTATCAGAGCACAGGATGAGAGGCTTGTGTATTGTGAGTCTAAATCCTTGAAATATTGTGAATTTAGCTGTTTTTATCAGGCGGAAATTCGTATCAGGACACCTATTGCCATGGATGTATATTCAAGAGCGTACGTCCCTCCATTCGGGATCTCGTATTGAACGCTGATCCGATCAATTTGCGTGCATGGGTTTACAAAGCGTTCTCTGCATTTGAATACGACATTGAATGGGATGAGATACGGTTCTCTGTAGCTTCCCGTTATTTTCAAAGTCGTGATTCATCCAAGCATCAAATTAATCTTATACGCTGCAGCTTGAGGATTATATGAACAGAGATTTTTTAAAGCAGCCAACTGTCGGGCATGGCAACGATGGTTGTTTTGACAGCCGATCCAAATGCCTAGTAAGAAATTGAGGTGAGGAACGCACGGAGTTTCTCAGCAGGATTTTGTCTCGCTATTTTAGAAAATGTATTTTTTCCTCTTTTATCATGGAGTTTATGGTATTAGACAAATTCAGTGGTTTGAATTTTCCCTCATGGAAAGTAAAAATACAACTGCAATTAATGAATAAAAACTTGTGGGGGATAGTGAATGGTTCAGAAGCAGCACCTACAGATGCCAAAGAGTTATTTGAATGGAAAAATAGAGATGACAAAGCTAAGTCTATTATTGGACTTGCTCTTTCTCATTCGCAATTACATCATGTAGATCTTACTAAAACATCAAAAGAAATATGGGAACATTTGGCTCAATTTTTTGGTGTCAAATCTACTAATGCAAAACTTTCCCTAAAGCTGCAATTATTTAGTCTAAAAATGAATGAGGAGACATCTATGTTCAGTCATATTGATAATTTAATGTCTCTTTCAAGACAATTAGGTGAAGCTCGGACAAAGGTAGAGGATGAAGATGGTAAAGTTGTATTATTAAATAGTCTTCCTTCAAGTTATAGTAATGTTGTTTTCACTTTGAGTCAAATATCTACACAAACATTGCAAGAGACAATTGCAGCACTTTTGGGGGAGGAAAAGCGACTGAAACCAGAGGATACCTAAGTGAACTCTCATGTAGAAAATGCCTTGTGGACAAAGTCAAGGATGAGAAAGAAAAATGCAAACAAAGGTGACATTGAATGCCACTATTGCAAGAAAATTGGGCATACAGCGTGGAATTGCAAAAGTCGTGCTAGTGATGTGTTAAAAGGGAAAGAATCATCAAATATAACCACAGTTGAATACCAATTGAATTACGATGATGAATCCAATGAAGATAGTGAATCTATTAAACTTTTTTAAAATAACTACCAGTTCAACTATATGTCTGATGCGAGTACTTAAAGATCAAGTAGCAGTATGGCTCAATATGGATGGTTGTCCAGATAGTATGGCAGTTGCGGATTTAGGGAAGGATCACTCATTAGTGGTAGACGTGGAAGTGGTTTCCTAATGAGGTTATGGGATAGATTGGGATGTTGTCCAGTAATTGACTTCGAGAGGTCCTTGATTCGGGAGTTGAGGAAGGGAACTTGGGAATCCAACTTGCCAACTACAACTTTCCGAGGGTTACGAGGCAACTTGATGGAGCATCTAATGATAAGCTTGATTATTTTGTTATTTTCATGTAATGTAATCATTAAGGGGGGATGTTGGAGTTAATGCTTACATTCCATATTTAAGAAAGTGGTTTGTGATGGAATTCAATATAAATAAGGAAATCTCTCTTACCAAAGAATTCATGACTCAATCATTATTCCTATCCAATCCAAATCAATCAATATTGTTACCACTATAATAATTCAAAGGTGAAGTTCAATATAAATAATGAAATCTCACTTACCAAAGAATTCATGACTCAATCATTATTCCCATCTAGTCCAAATCAATCAGTGTTGTTATCACTATAAGATTTCAAAGCTCAATTTCAATATAAATAATGAAATCTCACTTACCAAAGAATTCATGACTCCATCATTATTCTCATCCAATCCAAATCAATCAATATTGTTATCACTATAAGAATTCAAAGCTCAAGTTCAATATAAATAATGAAATCTCACTTACCAAAGAATTCATGACTCAATCATTATTCCCATCCAATCCAAATCAATCAATATTGTTATCACTATAAGAATTCAAAGCTGAAGTTCAATATAAATAATGAAATCTCACTTACCAAAGAATTCATGACTCAATCATTATTACTATCGAATCCAAATCAATTAATATTGTTATCACTACAAGAATTCAAAGCTATAGTTCAATATAAATAATGAAATCTCACTTACCAAAGAATTCATGACTCAATCATTATTCCTATCCAATCCAAATAAATCAATATGGTTATCACTATAAGAATTCAAAGTTGATTTTCAATATAAATAATGAAATCTCACTTACCAAAGAATCAATCATTATTCCCATCCAATCCAAATCAATCAATATTGTTATCACTATAGGAATTCCAAACTAAAGTTCAATATAAATAATGAAATCTCTCTTACCAAAGAATTCATGACTCAATCATTATTCCTATCCAATCCAAATCAGTCAATATTGTTATCACTACAAGAATTCAAAGATAAAGTTCAATATAAATAATGAAATCTCACTTACCAAAGAATTCATGACTCAATCATTATTCTTATCCAATCCATATCGATCAATATTGTTATCACTATAAAAATTCACTATCCTTATCCAATGCAAAGTTGTTTAACAATAACTGTCTAATCCAAATCTATTTAAGAGTAAGAGTATGTGCAGATTATCCTTTGCAATCCAAATCAATCACTATTCCTATCATTATAAAAATACATGACTTAATCACTATTCCTATCCAATCCACATCCATTTAACAAAACTGTGTGCCCTTATCCTTTATGGTGGTAGACCACAGAAAATGAACCCCTCTAATTGAATTCCACTATCCATTATTCTCTATTTTGCAATAAACCTTAATAGCTAACTATAATTCAACTTAATAACCCGCTATAATTCAACTTAATAACTATAATTCAACGAGGTAATTGTCATCATCCAAAAAATGATGAGAAAAAATAAATAATGCCTAAGGCCACCACAGGTTGGTAGATTCGAAAGCTGATGCGAACCCTCGAATTGGTGTTTGAGATGTGCGATGCCCTGGGAATTCCATTTCTTGGACAGTCGAATTTCCGGCGGAGTTAAATATCGACATATTTAATGTGCTATCAACTGTCACAATAAAACCACTGTTGTTCACGGTCACTGCGAAAGGAAATACGGGAGTGTCTTGTGTTGAAATATGAAACTCACACCATATTTCATATTCTCCCGCTTCATTCAACTTCCACATGCGAACAAACTCAGCATCGTTTCGATCCACTAGCATGAGATGGCCATCATATTCAGCAAAATTTTCAGTATCAATGATGCGCCATCCCTGGGGCAGTGGGATCTCTGTCCAAACTCCGTCAGCAATATTAAAGGCTGCGATGATGATGCGGGAATCTAGCGTGACAGCCGCCCACTAAATTTTTCCTTCACAAAAAATACCCTTATCAAGGGGACATATATGATCTGGGACCATGGTGGAAAGTTGAGTCCACGCGTTGGATTCTGAATCATAAATCCACATCTCCATCATTCTATTAACACCTGGACCTTGACCTTGACCTTGGTGGTTTAACAAAGAATGGCCTAGAAGGACAGTGCAACGTCTTGTGGAAGAGTCGAAAACCATTCCATTGAAGTGGTAGGCAGGTATAGGAGGACGAGGTAGGTGTCTCCAATTGGTGGTACCAGGAATTCCTATGGAAAGAGCCAACCGATCCCCTCTTTCATGACAACACACGATGCTCTTGCAACTATTCAAAACGATGCAATTGAGCAAAGGCAATTTGTAAATGTGTGAACCAGTACTGCATCCTTCTATAACCCAAAATTCCACGTCATCTTTGGAATCGCAATGGATCTCAATCAGAAACCCCGGGGTAGAACAAAGCGACCATTTTGGAACAAGCCCTTCGAAGGCATCACGAGAAGACAGTAGATCTTTCCACTGTTTGCAGACAGCCCTCGTTGCCCAGAACCCTAATGGGAAGCTTCGCTAAAATCATATGCAACAACACCTCTGGGAGCCTTCGCCAGATTTCTGCTTCCATTGCTAAAATGTTTCTTTCTCCAGCGAAAAAAATCTCAGGCCCTTCACAGCTCTTCACCGAAAAAAAAATCTCAGACCCTTAACAGCTCTCCGCGAAAAAAAATTCTCGAACCCTTCACAGCTCTCCGCGCAAAAAATAAATCTCAGACCCTCCACAGCTCTCCTCAGTGCGCTCCACTTCCAGGATCCAGCCCTCCCACTCGAGTTATATAAAACAATACAAGTCCACAAAACGATCCCCGGTCTGCCCGCTCTTTAGGGCATAAATTATAAAATGTAATCTAGCTTTATCTGTTGGGTGAAATAATTTTTGAAGTGTGACCTGGATTTCTGGTCTTTCCCCATTGTTGATATTAATTATATATATAAAAAGTAATATCCACAGTGATTGATAATTGAATTGGGGTTTTATTAATTTTACACAGATTCCAATCGTTATTATTATAATGTGAGATAAACTGCACACCTTAGAATGTTAAGCACTTTGACACCGATTTTAAGTGTTTTTATTATAAATTTAGGTAACATACTCATTCTCATGCCCCTAAATAATAGGGAATTTGAATATCTGACTTTGTATTCATATTTGTTTTAATGTTTTTCATGAAGTTATTTTTTTAGTATTTTTTTTTTCAAAGTTAATGAAGTTAATGGTTTTTTAAATTAGTTATTAATATATTAGTGTAGTTATATAAACTAAATATATAATTTTTTTTTTATATTAATTTTAACTAAAATTTGGTAGATATTTTTTAAAAATTGAGTTTAGGATGTTTAATTTACAAAAGTGGAATGTCTCAATGGTTTTTCAAGGTGTTGAATCTATTTACCCATTCAAAAATGTATATTAAAAAACAAAAATTCACAATCTTGGTTGAAATTGTATTGCTCAATTCCCATGAAAAATACTATTTTGTCTATAACTTAGACTAGGCTATGGAAATTTTTAACTTATAAATAGATTTTCTTACAATACCATGGACCAATACCATAACTTATCAATGCTACATGTCCATAAAACCATCTATCTATTAATTATTTATAATTAAATTAAAATTTAATAATCATATTCCAAAAGATTGATAGTTAAGAAAACTGACTCGGATGATGGTACACCTACAACTAAGAGTGATAGGGCTGGTCAAAGGTTGCGTGGTGCACTATCCCTATCAACTGCGCAAGTGCTATTATCGGGGACTCTGCAATGTTTAGGAGTTGCACAATGTCTCCCATTAAGGACTCGACAATTACTATTTGTAGAGACTTCACAAGCATTTCTCTCATGGACTACGTAATGCTTATGTTCCGAGGTAGACATTGACTTCTAAGCTTGCTAGGAATCAGTGTGCTTGTGAATGCATCAAAAGATAAACATGTGTAATAAAATGGCTTTCAAGGAGTTCAAATTAGTCTATCTTATAGGGGGTATTCAAACAATATAAGTTAAATAGATTGATGAGTATTCATTAACTTCAATAATGAGTTATGAGGATTGGCATATTTATTTTCATATAACCTATATTATCAAATGGATGAGTGATATTTCTATTGCACATGAAATTTCTGTGGGGTGGGGGGGGATTCTTTAGCATGTGTGGGGGTTCAGATGAGTCTAGTAGTTGGGGGGTTCATTGGTCTTCCAACTATAAGATCACAACATCATCTTAAGCTTCTTTCATTAATTCATCCACCATGAATTAGCCATTTTTTCTCTTATAGGTGTAGGTAAGGAAAATTTCTTATTTGACCTCTTCTTTAGCATTCCTATATTAGTTATATTTTATAGACATTTTTAAAACTTCAAACTATGGAAGACAAATATCTTGGTGGATATTCATTAACTTTGGTTTCTAGTTACGAGGGTTAGCATATTTCTTTTCATGTCTCCTATATTTTCAAATGAATGAGTGCTATTTTTATTATAAATGAAATTTTTGGGTACTTACTTTTAGTTTTATGTCCACATTATGAATTCAACAAATATATCATGCCCCTCTTCAAGAACAAAAAATTCCTACATAGATTAATTGTCTAACACTAGGTCAAGAAGCTATAGAAGACTGCATAGCCATTTAAGGAGGCCCTTGAATATGATACAATAAATCTATAAGAAATTATCTATAACCATTCTTGCTAATAATTAGTGAGAAGTATGAATAATAATTTCAATATGTAGTATGAAAATGACACTCAGGTCATTTAGACCGTCAACAATCATATGTTCAACAAATAGCTATGTTTTTCTGAGTTATATGAGTTGGAGGTATGCCCACCAGATAGTCACGAGTTCCAAATTCCAACATCATTCTTACTACCTCTCCCACTGATGTATAATTTGATGGTCATCTATTGGTGAAAACTAACCCTATTCTTACTAGTAATAGAATTTGTTTCTTAGAGTCCCTAGAACATCATATTTCTAATAATTTGTTTTAAATCCTCTCATGCAGTAAGCTTTATAGCAACCAGTTTCACAATATCAAATTCTTCTCCAAACTCCATTTTAACATGTTTATTTTTTATCAGAAGCTCTAGTAGCATAATTCCAATCCATAAATATATACATCACTCTTCTCATTTACTCTTCTATAAAATACATATTCTACAATAACAATAAATAGGTTACCATCTATTGTTCCCTTGTCAATAATTTAGCCTAGAAACTATGCCAAGGCACCAATGCTAGTTTTTTATTCAAAAGAAGGTTTTGATTTATTCATCTCATTGTTATTTAGGTTTCATGACAATACCTATTAGCTATATAACCAACATACTAGATTTACTAATGCATAAAATAACTAGATAATGGTGACAAAATAATGAGCGAAAAATTAATCATACTCCACATTATTCACTGAATACATTCATTATCTATTACAGTGTAAAACACACGAGAATACTATTTTAATGGTTGTATAACAAAACAATAATTTTAATTAAATGAGAAAGTGACAAAAATCTAACCTTAAACAGAGGTATGATAAAAAATAAACAACTTCAATCATAAATACACATGTTGAATAACGTTTCCAATGGTGTAAGGGAAATTGAGTCTCAATTAAACATCTCAAGGTATCTCAAATAATATCAATCATTGAAAATATGAAACTTACAAACAAGAGAATTCATAAAAATAACACTATGGCAATAGTTGTAAGAAGAACATGTTGATTAAAAACTTTCACAAGATTGTCCTCAGACACATAAATGAAAATTCACTCTCAAAATTCAAAACATTTTAATGAGTTCCTTTTGATATTTTATACAAAAATTCTACAACAAATTATTTTTGCAAAAACAACATTTTAGGAACAAACTAAGTAAAATATAAACGATTTTCTATTGGTCCAATAACCTATCACCACTCATCCTTATTTTTCTATATTTTGTTGTTGATATCAACAGAATTCATAGAGCGAACTAAGTCAACTATTCCAAATATTTTCTAACTAGATAATTGTATGACACCATATTTCTGTAATAAATATCTAATTATGTGTAATTTTGATAAGTTGGTGTGGTTGAAAATAACATCCTTTCTCAATGCTAAATGTGAAAGTCATTCAATAGCTTATCCATTATTGTCGACTCATTTAATACTCCACTCATATCTAAAAGTTTGTTGGAGTTAGCTCTAGTTCTTAGTAAAATTTCCCTATATGTATCCAATGATCTTTTTTTTCCATTATGATCCCAAAACGAAGGCATGGCCATATCCCTCAACATATCAAACCTGGAATTGGAAATATTGACGGGCCTCCAAATTAGGTACAAATTAAGGCCCATCCAGCCTTACCTAGGCACATTAAGCCTCTCCTTCTGCACTTAATAATGTATTTCTCAACTTTAATAAGTTCTTAGGAAGGATATAGATGATTAGCATATATTTTGGGCCTAATGTGTTTATTATGCATAATATTAATGATATTTGGTACAAATCATAGAAAATCCAACCAAGAGGAACTATGGGACCTATCCCCTAATGAAGGATAACCAAATCTAGGTTGGCCTAGAGATACTACTTCTCCACATAACTGTGAATAAGGGGCTCGAGTAGCCCATTAGGAGTCAAATTTTTGAAGTTAGAAATCAACAATAGTTAATTGAATGATTTGGCATAACATTTAAATTTTGTAATATTTCATGTATGAGCACATTTTTTGATCAACGAGAAGCATTTTTGGTTCCTATATTATTCTTTCTTTAGGGACATGAGTCTCTCTGGGTTAAGCCCCAACATTGGTGCTCAAGGCCTCTTTGTACTTTCATTCTCCATGCATTAGTTAAGCTAGTCATTTTGGTGATATCAATTTTAAATAATTTTTTTCACAGTTTGATAAGTTAGTTTTTGTGTTAGTCTTTGTAACCACCCCTCCCACATTTATCCAAATTAACTAGCTTTTCAAAGTAAACATGAGATGAGGGCTACTATGAAATGACCCAACCTCTTAAGTATGTTTAAGGAAGCGGATTCAATAAAATGAAACCTTAATGACCTTCCTGAGGAGCTACAGGATACCTAGGAGCTAAATAAAAACACCCAATGCAAAAACCCTCAGCTAGATTTCTTTTTAAGTGACCTTGGCTTCCAATCGCATGCATGACATGGCCTCCATGTGGTTATAGGCCTTCGACTACATGTATAAGCCTACTAGGGTGTGTTTATGGTCCAAAACTTCTAGTTCATAGGGTGCAGTCCTGGATTCTAAGCCACCGTTTCAGACTAGCCTCTAGACCACTGTTCAGAACTTAGTGATACTTTCTAGAATGATAAAAAACATCAAGACAAATCCATTTATATAAAACTTGATCAAATACTTGAACTAACCATGCCTAATTATGGCAATCATTTTGTCAAGCACATGGTGATCATGTAATCTACAGGCCATGAATGCATATCGAAATATAAGGGTCTAAAACTTATATGAGAATCACCAAGAAGGTCTAATTATCTCTCATAATAGTTGCAACAAATCTTTTTATCTCATGCATTCGTTAACCATTCATGAAAAAATCAAACATATCAAGAGCCATAGATAGAACATGTTATGGAACGATGCTTATAACCAACATATAACTAGAATAATAACCATGATAGAACAACCATCAAAGCCACATAATAACAAGTACAAGTACTCATAAAATACAATAGGAGTATATATTATTAACATATGCAAAATCCAACCAAATTAGGGCCTTACATGTGCCACCCAAACATAGATTGGGCTGAATCAAATATTTATTTTAGCTAATCACCCCCATGCCATATTCCAAACATGAATGTGGGAATCAAGACATAAACAACCAGAGATTATTTGAGATTGAACCAACTCCACACTCATGCTCCTGTGATCTCGCCAAAATTGGTCAAGAGATCACATAAGCAAACCAATGCATAAATAACCAGGGATTTCTGAAGATTAAACCACCTCCACCCTCAAGCTACCGTGATCTCACAAAAGCTATTCATGATATCACTAAGCCCAAAACAAGCTTGGATGCCTCAGCATTTCTTCACCATTACCTTAAGGAATTTTCTTGTCTTCACCCACCTGTTAAGGGATTCTTGGAGATTAGATCACCTCCACCTACAACCACTGGGAATTTTCCTAAGACCACCTAACCTGGTTCTAAAACCATATGGAAATCCAAAGCTCAATCAAATAAAAGAACCCCATCACACCATGATTATATTCAAATGGCAAGGCAAGGTTGAAACCACTATCACACCTGGAAAAATCCATGCTAATGACAACAAGAGAACCAAATAGACAAATGCGTAGGTTTTAACCCCATACAGAAATTACTTGCATACAAATTCTAAAACACAGAAAATAAACAATGGAGAGTATAACACATAAAACACATATACAGAGAGATTTTCCCCTGGATCCCAAAACCGGGACTACTAGCTTGATTTTTCATTATGTTCTTTTCAATGTTATAATACATATTTATACATATCGAAGCATCCAATACCACAATCATGTCCAAAACCATGGACTAATAACCATTACGTCCAAAACCATGTGCAAAAAATGATGCACAAAACCATAGGTAGGTCTGCCCAACCTAATATAGGGTCCAAAAACAAAGTTTTCCTGGGCGTTGCCCTAGACCCCATAGAGTGGGTTACCTGCACCCCTCAAACCTCAATTGGCGCAACGAAGGCGGGGCTCCACCCCCATTTTAACCCCCTGGTTAACTACGTGGGCTAGTCGTGGAAAGAATATACCACAACCCAACAAGATGCATGTATCATGTATTCACAAACCAACTAGGAAATCACACATGCAACCTATTACCTACAAGTCTTCTGACTGATGCTACTTGATCCAACTTTTCTTTGCTTGTCCCTTTATGTCCTTTTCCTTCCTTTTCCTTCCTTGTCCTTACTTTTCTTTACTTTGCTTGCTTTCTTGCTTATTTCCTCGTCATGGTGCTCTTCTCTCTCAAACTAATTCCAAATCCCATTTGAAAAAAAATGTGAAATGATCCTCAGAAGACTTTTATGAACGAGGCCTTTATTTTCTCTAATTTTCTCTATTTGCTCTTCAATTTCACTCTCATTCAAACCTCTGACCTTTCAACTCCCTTTTCTCTTATTTTCCTTTATTTTCATAAGTTAAATGACAATTAATTCATCTTTACCTTTTCCAATTCCTTTTCCAATTTCTTTAGCCATAATAAATAACAAGTGATGCCCACTAGGATGTTTTTTCCAACATTTAGCTTGTAATATGTGTCCCATGACCTTGGTCTTATTTTTCCTTTATTGACTTTGTTACATGAAATTTTAATCTAAGGCTATTATAAAACCCTTCCCCTTATGGGTACATTGTCTTCGGTGTTTAATGACTCTTATGACCAACAAAACCACTGAAAAAACAAAACATTTTTCCCATGGAGATTTATAACTTAGCTCAATGCAATATTTACAATGAACAACCTACTAAAAAGAAAAGCCAACATGAAAAACATAACAAAATGACATCCACACTACTTAT